>JARQWZ010004043.1:0-40000 GCA_033150135.1 Gobio occitaniae
GAGCCACAGGAGACAGAGACGTACTGGTTCTCCTTCTGCTCCTCCTCCTCCTCTCTCTCGTCCAGCGGAGGAGAACGGGCCACAGACGGACCTGAGCCCAGCACCTCCAGAGCCTCCACCTCCTGAGACACACACACACACACACACACACACACACACTGAGGAACACACACTGTGGCTGAACATGATGATCATCTGAGGGTTTATTTTAGAAAGAGAGAATGAGAGATGTTTATAAACCAGATCTGCAGATAAGATGTAAAGTGAGTCCAACGAGAACAAACATAGAGAAACACACACACTCACACACTCTCTCACACACTCTCTCACACACACACACACACACACACACACACACACACACACACACACACACACACACACACACACACACACACACACTGCCCCTAAATCTACCCATCACAGGAGACTGTGCAGTTCACTTTCTGTGAAAAAAACCTCATTCTGTGATTTATAAGCATTTTGAAAAGTGAGGACATGGGGAACGTCCTCATATTTCACCCTCTTTTTGTAATACCCATGTCATTATACACATTTGTGTCCTGATATTTCACAAAAACATGCCCACACACACACACACACACACTCACACAGCCGTTTGGTTGACGAGGACATGGGAAGTGAAACCATGTTTATGCTGTATGCCATTATGCACATTTGTGTCCTCATAACCCATATATACCTGTACCTCTCTCACACACACACACACACACTAGGGATGCACCGATATGAACATTTTGGCCGATACCGATAACCGATAATTCTTAATATTTGAAAGCCGATAACCGATATATTGGCCGATAAATCTAAATACAAATTTTAATAAACTCTGAGAGCCTGATTACAAAAACAAAAGGCTCACCATTAAAAGCCCTAATGTCCCAAACACTTCAACATAAATCAAACCTATACACTACAGTAGCCTATTTGAACCCGTGTGAGATTCCTTACCTTTTCAAATTAATTTTACACTCCTATGGCCAAAATTTTTTTTTTAAACTTTACAATAAGGTTTAATTTTTGTTAGTATTAGTTAACCAACAATGAATGAACAATACTTCAACAGGATTTATTAATTTTAGTTCATGTTAATCTCAACATATTCAGACCCAAAGTTGTGTCTTTTAACATTAGGTATGAACTGTGAATGGACTGTTACAAAACACAAACGTTTTATTACTAAAAGAAACAAAGGTTATTGCTCTCTGTTTGTTCATGATAGTTAATGCATTAATAAAATGAGACCTTATTTGTAAAATGTTACCAAAAATGATATTGTCTAAAAAATAAAAATAATATACCTAAATAATGCAAACAAGTAATTGAACAGCATTACTTAGGCTGCATAATAAAGAATCAGAATGTGCATGAAATAACCTCCGCACAGACGATAAAGAAATGGTTTTAATCAAACCATATTGTTGATGGAAATGATACGAGAACAATAAAAGTGCTAATTATAAAAAATAATGCTTCTGTGTTTTTGAAAAAAAAATATGTTTAATATTACAGTAATAGTAAACATCTGTAATATTAGTCTTGTCTATTAGGAAAAATGTTGCTGTTTGAGAGCGCGCTGAAGCTGGAGAGAATGAACGAACAACCATAAACTGAAGCGCTTAGAAGTTTAATTAACAACTAAACGCATCATATATGAGAACAATCAGATATTTATACAAAATAAATATAATATTACAACTTATATTAGCACAAAATCCTGCATAGGTGAAGGGTTATAACTCCTGTGGATGCTCTTCCCCTGTTTGAGAGCGTGCTGAAACTGAGCATCCTATATGGGATTATATACACAAAATAATAAATATAATATTACAACTTACAATGGCACAAAAGGCTGTGAATGCACAAGTGAACTTGACTGTGCTCGTCATGAAGGTGTAACTCGTGGGCGCGCTCTTCCCTCAACAAACGCGCTGAAACACAACGCTCTTTTACAGCCTATTCTATTCTCATTATCATTTTATGTAGATTATAGAAGACTTGCGCTGCACATGTTGCACATAACTGTATTTTCCTTTCCGAAGTGATTCCAAACATATTTAGAGCAATTCAAACCCATCATGGTGGACAGCGCGTCCGTCTCAGCTGAAGGAAATAATACATTATCTATCGGCTTGACTATATCGGTCAAATTTTCTTATTGGACCGATAACGATAACATCAAAAATAATCATTTATCGGCCGATAACGATATGTTGCCGATATATCGTGCATCCCCTAACACACACACACACACACACGTGGGCTCTTTAGGTCTTGATCAAAAGCATGCTTTTAAGATGCATCATTTGGCAGCAGTGCATGTGTTGAAGAAAGGAATCCCAGAAGGCTTTGCACATGTCAATTAGAGCCTCTGAGAGCGAGGACAGGGACAGACCGTTTTGATCCGCCTGTAAAACACTGATGCTATAAAAAGAGCAGGAGAAGCGTTACTCATGTGTGCGGTGATGTCATAGATGAACAGTGTCTGTGTGTGTGTGTGTGTGTGTGTGTGTGTGTGTGTGTGTGAGAGAGTGTGAGTGAGAGTGTGTGTGTGTGTGTGTGTGTGTGTGTGTGTGTGTGTGTGTGTGTGTGTGTGTGTGTGTATGTGTGTGTGTGTGTGTGTGTGTGTGTGTGATGGGTAGGTGCAGGGGCAGGGGCAGGGGCAGTGTGTGTGTGTGTGTAGAGAGTGTGAGTGAGAGTGTGTGTGTGTGAGTGTGTGTCTGTGTGAGTGTGTGTGAGTGAGAGTGTGTGTGTGTCTGTGTGAGTGAGAGTGTGTGTGTGTGTGAGTGAGAGTGTGTGTGTGAGTGTGTGTTTGTGTCTGTGTTAGTGTGTGTGAGTGAGAGGTGTGTGTGTGTGTGTGTCTGTGTGAATGAGAGTGTGTGTGTGTGTGTGTGTGTGTGTGTGTGTGTACGGTATAAAAACCATTACGCCTATGGAATGTCCTAACATTTCACAAAAACAAACATGTGTGTGTGTGTGTGTGTGTGTGTGTGTGTGTCAGTGATAATGTCAGGTAATGAGTGCAGGAGATGTGTTCTCTGTTCTCCGGGGCTGATGGGAACATGTGCTGCTGAATACTAATGCACACCACACAATAACAACAGCAACAGCCTCGTCATCATCAGAGCGACAGAACCGACCCAGACGTCTGAGCGAGTGGACAACAGCGCTTCATGACCTCCAGATGACCTCGGCCAGTGTCCGGCTGAAATCACACCGTGTGTGTGAACAACACTCTCTCAACCGGCCCCCGCGCGGGCTTTACCGGCGGCACGTTCCACACGTGACCTCAGAAACACACACACACACACCGCACACACCTGCTAATGGAATAGAAGGCAGATGGGATGGAGAACGAGAACATTAGGAACACACTATTAGCTGTTTGATAACGCAGTCAAGCCAAAGGCTCATCATATGAATAACTGTTATGCGTCCGGCGGTGTAGAGAGCGACACCATTGTGCAGAGTTTACTACAGGGACGTTGAGCGAGTGAATCTCTGAGCTGGTGTGTGTTGAGAGGAGGCGGGGCTAATATGCATATTCATGGGAGTGTGTATACTAAATGAGGCAAAGGTGTAGAGTTGCATTCAAGACACTTTAAGACATGAAGAATTTTTCACAGGAAAAAAAAAAATGTAAATATGTAATTTTGGTGATCAAAGGCGAGCTTTAAGGGATACAATGATTGACTACAGGGAGACTATAAAATCGTCGTTCAGTGGTTGCCTTCATTTTTTAAACTGGCTGTATAATGTATCAACTTAAATTATAAAAAATTTACTTAAAAAAATGTGTTTGAATCTCGTATCACTAATTAGAGTTAAATTATTTAGAGTTAAAGAGTAAACATTATTAAAGAGCATATTTTTACTGTGTATTTTTTGTCATTTTATTCAGGGTTTTTTTTGTTATATAATATTGCTATTTAGGTTTCATTTAAGTTTTAGTTTGTATGTATTTCCAGTTAATAATTTGAGTGATTTCAGTAATTCCACTTTACTTTAAGTGTTTCAAATAATATTCATATTTTTTATTTTTTATTTTAGCGTTTCAATAAAGTTTAGTTGAATTTCGTATAGCTGGTAAAATTGCTTTTTTTATTTAAATTATTTTATTTTGATGAGTTAAAGAAATGTAAAAACATATATTACCATATCACATTTTTTACAGTGTAATGTTTATTAATTTCATTTTATTTTATTTTTTAAATATTGCTATTTAGGTTTAATTTAATTTATTTGAGTTTATTGAGTTTATTTATATTTATATTTTATTATATTTTTATTATTATATTTCAGAAATGTTTTTTAATAGTTTTAGTCGATAATAACCCTGGTTTTGACAGTAAATCCGGAAATCAATTTGTTACATTTGCTCAAAATGTACTCAAAGCGCTTCACATATAGAAGGGGGGAATGTCCTCAACCACCACCTGGATGAAGCCAGAACGCCCACCACACACCAGCTGATTGGTGGAGAGGACACACAGTGATATGGGGATGACTAGGAGGCCATGATGGACAGAGGCCAATGGGCGAATTTGGCCAGGATGACAAATCACGTCAAGACATTCAGAAATGTTGATATGAACAATAGTTGAGCACAAACGTGTGTGTGTGTGTGTGTGTGTCTTACAGGACTGAAGTCTCTGAGCATGTCCTTGACTTGATGAAGCCGCTGCTGCAGGTACAAACTCTGATCCCAGCCGGCGTTCACCGTGTCACATGCCACATTACCTGCAAACACACGCCATTATCTATAAATACCACACAAACACATTCAGACAAAATCACACTAGCCTTCCTGCAATCCGTGTGTTATGATGTGTGGCGATTGTGTAGAGATGAAAAAGCAGACAAACCGATTTTCCTTTGATTTGACTGAATCAATCTGCAAATTACCCTCTTACTCATGACAAAGCGTCGCCTTCAGACGGTGCATCAACAACAGTCTGATCTGACATAAGTCAGACACATCTCCTATAATCAACCATGACCTTACCATTTTTCAGGATCATCAGGCTCACAATAAATATCAGCCTTCATCAGAGAGACTGTTGCCATTGCGACGGAGCGGATTACAAGATTGCAATATGTGCTGCTGTTTTCAAAAGAATCTGTGGAAAACACTGATTTCCTCATGACACATGTTTGCCGTCTGTTGTTGTTGTTAGAGTTATGTAACGTCGATGAGATCTCGAGGAGTCGAGCCTGATTCTGTCACATGGGTCGGGGTTGTGCCGTCGCACAGCGAAACAAAATACGATATACATTTGTTTTTAAACGTAATATTTGTCTAACCCTTTAAAGTCTGACACATGAAATATTAGTCAATCGATGAGATCTTACTAACAGTATAGCAGCATAGACATATGTCGTATTTAAATGCTTGGTTTTATGGCCAAAGCTCTGTAGTTTTAAAACATATAATGCAAAGATGATTGAGAGATGAGCAAATAAACCTGGAGATCAGATTTGATACATGAGTTTTCTAAAGAATGATGTCTAAATAATCAAGTTAACCTGAAGTTGGTCCGGTCCAGTGAGTGTTCATTCACACTTTATGAAAATCAGTGCAGATTTGACAGCAGATAAACGAGTGAAGCACGAGCTGAAGAGGGACGTTTGTGCAATTAAAAGAGCTTTTACTTGCTAAAAAAGTCTAAACTATCAGTCAGTCGACAGAAGGACTGGAGACAGTTTTGATCATTTAGAGGCCTTAGAAATGCACATATAAGATATGATACAGTAAGATTTACAGGGTTAATAAATTAGACCAACTGAAAAAATGAGTGAAGACATTTGAAGCAAAAATGTCAAAACCCCACATTAAATCATTGAGTTGTATAGAGCCAATGTCATATTTTGTTTAATTATAGCGCCACCAATAGACACAATCCTACCACTTTTTTGTATATGTCCTTGGAGTGAGCCCATACATTTGTGTGTCAATTTTGGTGAAAATATCTCATTTCGTTTTGAAATTATAGACATTTATATGAAAAAACACGTATAAAAATGACTGACACCTGACTTTGATTGGATTTTACTGCCCTTTACTATCAATATTTTGACATTTGGGCCCAACCGCGTGACTATTGACCTATGTTTCCGAACTTCTGATGCTGGTTTCGTCTTCGTCTCGACTGGTGGTTTCGAAGATATCAGCTAATGTTTTATAAGCGCTAAATTACCATACGCTGAAACCTGGCACGTTTGGAATCGTTGGATTCGGCAAGGATTCAGGAGACAAAAAATTTTACTCTCATGAAAATGAGTCAATCTCACCCAAAGTTATAAGCGTTTTTTTTTTTTTTTTAATCTCTACTAGGTGGCGATGTTTCAAAACTTATCAGACTCTTTCAGGGTATCGAGCTCATGATCCATACTGAGTTTCGTAACAATCCGTTCATGTGTTCATAAAATACAGCATTTTAGCACGTCATTCAAAATGTCTGACAGCCAAAATGGCCGATATGGTAAAATTGAATATCAGACGACTCAACATGTTGCCCTGAATCTAACGAGACCACTTTTATGATTTTCGGACAAACGGTTCAAAAGTTATAAGCGAAAATATAAATTTTTCATATCTCCGGACCAGTCGGTGGCGCTGCGCCAAAGCGCTGCAAGTTGCCTCAGGTCATGCTTGTGCTGACATGTACCAAGTTTGGTCTGAATACAATAAAGCGTTGCGAAGATATTGCCTTACATCTGTTTTTGCAAGTGCTTTGTAAAATTTGTTCACGCGTTTATCAAAAACAATTTGACGAATCGACTTGAATTCCATAACTTTTTTTAGCACTGGCTGAAGATGATCTGGTTCAATTTTTGTCTAGGTTTTTGGGAAAATTACAAACGGCGGGAAATTTATAATGAAGGGAAATGATCGAATCGGCATGAGCTCAGGAATCAGAGGAAAAAATAATTTTGTTTGGGATTGAGTTAGAGACACCAAAAGTGCTATGGTGACAGATCAGACTGTCCTCTATTAGTGTGCCACATTTCACAACTTTTTACCATACGGTTCTATGGGCTGCCATAGACTCCCATGGCGGAAGGAGAAAATACGAGAACAGTTTCAATAGGTGCTTGGCCCCTAATAATTTTGTGCTCCTCATTTAGGGGTCACACTCAAAAGTGCCCGAACACCTCAAATGCACCTTTTCTGTACAGTAAAATCAGTATATTTAACATGTTTTTGTTCAATAATATGTTTTCTTTTATATTTGGAGGTCATTTTATGGTACTAAAATAATATATGCAATTGCTATGATGCATTTATTTCCATAATTTTTTAAATACAATACAATTAATCACTCCATACAGTTTTTTTCTGTCATTGCTGTGTGCACAGTTACGATGTGAGTGTGAAATGACAGTTCCAGGTTAATAATTGCATGACTTTCACAATAGGACTGCTCTTGTGTCTAACTTCACTATATATATATCATACTGTATTTCTACAGTGCATATGAAGATTCCCAGCATGCAGTGCGGGAATTTATTTAGTAATGTTCAGAATTTATCTTTTAATTATTATTACTATTTGTTGAGTGTCACCAGTGTTTTGTTTTGTGTCAAGAATTGATGCTTGTGCATCATTAGGTGATGCTTATAATAAAAAAGGCTAATGTCACACCTTTCAAAGATAAATCTCAGCAGTTCAATCTACAAAAAAGTATACATTTGAAATAAGATCCTGGTAAATATTTATGCTGAAATAACACTAATATTAGTAAAGTTTGAGAAACTTAAAATCTTATTTTATAATCTAGCTTGTCATTGTTTTAATAAATGTTTCATTTGTCACATTTCTGACTTGGCTAGATCAGATATGAACATGAACATGAGATATCAAGCTACCGGAACACTGATCACCATCATGGTGACTTCAAAACAATTACAGTACTAAACAATATCATTTATTGAAATAAACTTTATCATGTGAATTCACAGTAAAACAAGAGCTGTACATTACTGTGAGCATCATTCTGCTGTTGATTCACAGTCATACATAAGAAAATGACCCAGCATGCATTCATTTCATTTTCCGACTACAGTAATTTATTGTAAAATAATACTCTTTAATGTTGATCCACATTATTATTGATATTATCAATAAGATATGACTCTTCCATTTCCAAAAGTTAGATTTTTCGGACTATTATTTCATATGTCAGGCTTTAAAGGGATTAATAAAATATTACCAAACAAATATATATTGTCTTCAAAGCAGTTTTGCGACCCGTTTTGATCCATGTGACAGAGTCAGGCTCGACTCCTCGAGATCTCATCGACGTTACATAACTCTAACAACAACAACAGACGGCAAACATGTGTCTTGAGGAAATCAGTGTTTTCCACAGATTCATTTGAAAACAGCAGCACATATTGCAAAATTTTTATAGTGTGCTTTTTTCTGCTCCATTGTACTTTAAAAAAAATTTGGTTTTATTTATTTCCCATTCATTTCAATGGCGAACCGTGAAGAGTGTGACTATATAACCCTTTCACATGGTTCACATTTCACGTGTTTACCATTCAGATGAAGGAAAATCTGTTTAAAACATCCCGGAGGAGCAAGGGCTGGTTCACACAGATGCAGGAAATGGGAGACGAGTCTTTTAAAAGCTGAACTAATTGTATTTACAACGCTGTGTCATGCTGCAAAATACGCAAGACGTGAGTGTAAAGGTGTTCACAATGTAAAAGTAGTGCATTGTAAAGATGAGAGCGTGTGCACCTGACTCCAGGCGTGTGGCGAGCGGCTGTCCGATGCGTGTGACCTCCAGAGGGTTTCCTCTCTGGCTCTGTGTGAGAGTGGCCGTGATCCCGCTCATCTCGTCTCCGTAACGCTGCGGGAGGCTCCAGAACTCACTGTCCACGCGCCGGGCCTGAACACACACACACCAGGAACAAGTCTGGAGATTTAGCCACACACACTGAACGCAGGACAGTTCATCAAACAGTGTGACAATGAGAGGAACCATAACTTTACTGCCTTGCAATGCACTGAAGCTAGACATTGACGTCCCCTATGATCGTTACTAGCATTATCCAGCTGTTATACATTTTATATGTAATATTAGCCTTTCTCTGTGCCTGAATCAACACTGAACTGACTTCAACTGAATGGCTCTTTACTATTAATTATGCACGATATATCGGCCACAATATAGGTATCGGCCGATATATATGTTCATTTTTAAAGGGATAGTTCACTCTAAAACGAAAATTAGCCCATGCTTTACTCACCCTTAAGTCATCCTAGGTGTGTACGACATTCTTCTTTCAGACGAATTCAGTCAGATTTAAATTAAAAATGTCCTGGCTCTTCCAAGCTTTATAATGGCAGTGAATGTTGGTTAGTTTTGAAGTCCATAAAAGTGCATCTATCCATCATAAAAATGCATCTATCCATCATAAAAAGTGCATCTATCATCATAAAAGTGCATCCGTCCATCATAAAAGTGCATCTATCCATCATAAAAGTGCATCTATCCATCATAAAAGTGCATCCATCCATCATAAAAGTGCGTCTATCCATCATAAAAGTGTATCTATCCATCATAAAAGTGCATCCATCCATCATAAAAGTGCATCTATCCATCCTAAAAGTGCATCTATCCATCCTAAAAGTGCATCTATCCATCCTAAAAGTGCATCCATCCATAATAAAAGTGCATCTATCCATCCTAAAAGTGCATCTATCCATCCTAAAAGTGCATCCATCCATCATAAAAGTGCATCTATCCATCCTAAAAGTGCATCTATCCATCCTAAAAGTGCATCTATCCATCATAAAAGTGCATCCATCCATCATAAAAGTGCATCTATCCATCATAAAAGTGCATCCATCCATCATAAAAGTGCATCTATCCATCATAAAAGTGCATCCATCCATCATAAAAGTGCATCTATCCATCATAAAAGTGCATCTATAAAGTGCATCTATCCATCATAAAAGTGCATCTATCCATCATAAAAGTGCATCTATAAAGTGCATCTATCCATCATAAAAGTGCATCTATCCATCATAAAAGTGCATGTATCCATCATAAAAGTGCATCCATCCATCATAAAAGTGCATCTATCCATCATAAAAGTGCATCTATCCATCATAAAAGTGCATCTATCCATCCTAAGAGTGCATCCATCCATCATAAAAGTGCATCCATCCATCATAAAGGTGCATCTATCCATCCTAAAAGTGCATCTATCCATCCTAAGAGTGCATCCATCCATCATAAAAGTGCATCCATCCATCATAAAGGTGCATGTATCCATCATAAAAGTGCATCCATCCATCATAAAAGTGCATCTATCCATCATAAAGGTGCATCTATCCATCCTAAAAGTGCATCTATCCATCCTAAGAGTGCATCCATCCATCATAAAAGTGCATCCATCCATCATAAAAGTGCATCTATCCATCCTAAAAGTGCATCTATCCATCATAAAAGTGCATCCATCCATCATAAAAGTGCATCTATCCATCATAAAAGTGCATCTATCCATCCTAAAAGTGCATCTATCCATCCTAAAAGTGCATCTATCCATCATAAAAGTGCATCCATCCATAAAAGTGCATCTATCCATCATAAAAGTGCATCTATCCATCCTAAAAGTGCATCTATCCATCCTAAAAGTGCATCTATTCATCATAAAAGTGCATCTATCCATCATAAAAGTGCATCTATCCATCATAAAAGTGCATCTATCCATCATAAAAGTGCATCTATCCATCATCTATCCATCATAAAAGTGCATCTATCCATCATAAAAGTGCATCTATAAAGTGCATCTATCCATCATAAAAGTGCATCTATCCATCATAAAAGTGCATCTATCCATCATAAAAGTGCATCTATAAAGTGCATCTATCCATCATAAAAGTGCATCTATCCATCATAAAAGTGCATCTATAAAGTGCATCTATCCATCATAAAAGTGCATCTATAAAGTGCATCTATCCATCATAAAAGTGCATCTATCCATCATAAAAGTGCATGTATCCATCATAAAAGTGCATCCATCCATCATAAAAGTGCATCTATCCATCCTAAAAGTGCATCTATCCATCATAAAAGTGCATCTATCCATCATAAAAGTGCATCTATCCATCATAAAAGTGCATGTATCCATCATAAAAGTGCATCCATCCATCATAAAAGTGCATCTATCCATCCTAAAAGTGCATCTATCCATCATAAAAGTGCATCCATCAATCATAAAAGTGCATCCATCCATCATAAAAGTGCATCTATCCATCCTAAAAGTGCATCTATCCATCCTAAAAGTGCATCTATCCATCCTAAAAGTGCATCTATCCATCCTAAAAGTGCATCTATCCATCATAAAAGTGCATCCATCCATCATAAAAGTGCATCTATCCATCATAAAAGTGCATCTATCCATCCTAAAAGTGCATCTATCCATCATAAAAGTGCATCTATTCATCATAAAAGTGCATCTATCCATCATAAAAGTGCATCTCTCCATCATAAAAGTGCATCTATCATCATAAAAGTGCATCTATCCATCATAAAAGTGCATCTATCCATCATAAAAGTGCATCTATCATCATAAAAGTGCATCTATCCATCATAAAAGTGCATCTATCCATCCTAAAAGTGCATCTATCCATCATAAAAGTGCATCTATAAAGTGCATCTATCCATCATAAAAGTGCATCTATCCATCATAAAAGTGCATGTATCCATCATAAAAGTGCATCCATCCATCATAAAAGTGCATCTATCCATCATAAAAGTGCATCTATCCATCCTAAAAGTGCATCTATCCATCCTAAGAGTGCATCCATCCATCATAAAAGTGCATCCATCCATCATAAAAGTGCATCTATTCATCCTAAAAGTGCATCTATCCATCCTAAAAGTGCATCTATCCATCATAAAAGTGCATCCATCCATCATAAAAGTGCATCTATCCATCCTAAAAGTGCATCTATCCATCCTAAAAGTGCATCTATCCATCCTAAAAGTGCATCTATCCATCATAAAAGTGCATCCATCCATCATAAAAGTGCATCTATCCATCATAAAAGTGCATCTATCCATCCTAAAAGTGCATCTATCCATCCTAAAAGTGCATCTATCCATCATAAAAGTGCATCTATTCATCATAAAAGTGCATCTATCCATCATAAAAGTGCATCTCTCCATCATAAAAGTGCATCTATCATCATAAAAGTGCATCTATCCATCATAAAAGTGCATCCATCCATCATAAAAGTGCATCTATCCATCCTAAAAGTGCATCTATCCATCATAAAAGTGCATCTATCATCATAAAAGTGCATCTATCCATCCTAAAAGTGCATCTATTCATCATTAAAGTGCCAGTTACGCTTTTTCCGTAAGTTGAATACGGAAGGTGGTCCACTGGAAGATAGAAATCTGACTTTATAACGAGTTAAATATGGATATTTTTCTTACACAAACGCATCTCTTCACTTCAGAAGGCCTTTATTAACCCCCAGAGCCGTGTGGAGCAGTTATATGATGGATAGATGCACTTTTTGGGCTGCCATTATTAAGCTTTGAAGAGCCAGGACATTTTTAATATAACTCTGATTGTGTTCGTCTGAAAGCAGAATGTCATATTACACACCTAGGATAACTTGAGGGTGAGTAAATCATGGGGTCATTTTCTTTTTTGGGTGAACTATGCCTTTAATGTTTCGGCCTGATAAGAACATTTGGCCGATGCATTAAAGCTGAGACACTTCGGACGTGCACTGTTCACATGATGGTTTTGAGTTGGTTGAAATATGAATGATTGGAATCACTTCAAACAGGGTTAGGTGTCTGTTATATCAGCTACATAAAATAATACAGGGAGTGCAGAATTATTAGGCACGTTGATTTTCTGATCATATTTTTTTTCCAGGCACATTTGACCAATTCCAAACCACAGTAATCCTAATAACTACTATTGATTTAGTATTTAATAATGTATAAGTGATATATAAGTGTTCATGAAGGCTGGAAATGAAAAACACCTTATATTCAGGTGTGCAGAATTATTAGGCATGTTTTCTTTTACAGATAAATTGAGCCAAAAAAGAGATTTTACTCGTATTAAAAGTATTAAATGCCCATGAGAAGGATGCAATACTAATGCAATACTAGACATTGCAGTTAAGGCGTGACCATTGGACAGTGAAATGCTCGTTGGGTCAGCAGGATCTGACAAAAACAGGTGGTGAAGAAAAGACACCTGTTAACTGCAAAAGAATGAAGAATTAAGGTGAAGAATTAAGGGTGAAACCATCAGGAACCCTTTAGTCTCCAGCGCCACCATTTTCCAAAGCTGTTCCAAATTCATCTTCCAGAATCTGGCAGTACGTTTTGGGAGTTCATTTTAGTCCATCCTGAAGTCCGTTTTGCAGAGATGGACTAAAAATGAACTCCCAAAACGTACTGCCAGATTCTGGAAGATGAATTCTTCAAACAGTGGTACTAGAGGATGTGGTGCTGGTCCTTTAAGAGTCACTCTCAACCTATCTGTCCATAAAGCCTATAAAAAAACCTTCTTCAAGTATTTTACAACACTTCAGCTTATGATTCTTATCTAGTGGGGGTCATTTTTTAGGATTCTTTACCTAACTGAAGTCTCTGAGATCCTGACACCTTCACTTCTGGAGACTCCAGGTAGGTTGCAGCTTTGGAAAATGGTGGCGCTGGAGACTAAAGGGTTCCTGATGGTTTCACCCTTAATTCTTCACCTTAATTCTTCATTCTTTTGCAGTTAACAGGTGTCTTTTCTCCGCCACATGTTTTTGTCAGATCCTGCTGACCCAACGAGCATTTCACTGTCCAATGGTCATGCCTTAACTGCAATGTCTAGTATTGCATTAGTATTGCATCCTTCTCATGGGCATTTAATACTTTTTGACTTTTCAGTCTGAGTTAAATCTCTTTTTTTGGCTCAATTTATCTGTAAAAGAAAACATGCCTAATAATTCTGCACACCTGAATATAAGGTGATTTTCATTTCCAGCCTTCATGAACAATTATATATCACTTATACATTATTAAATACTAAATCAATAGTAGTTATTAGGATTACTGTGGTTTGGAATTGGTCAAATGTGCCTGGAAAAAAAATATGATCAGAAAATCAACGTGCCTAATAATTCTGCACTCCCTGTAATGAGAACATCATAATTGTGTGTTTGGGTTGTGGCTTTTAATGCTGAGACTTTTGGTTTTGTAATCAGGTTCTCAAAAATTATATACAAATTTTGATTCAGATTTATTGGCCAATATATCGGTTATGGGCTTTCAAATATAAAGAATTATCGTTATCAGCCAAAACTTTTATATCAGTGCATTCCTGTTTACTATTGTCGTTTTAGAGCTGCTTTACAGCAGAATTCAATTTAGTTTGCATCATTATTTTCCTGTTTATCACTGTAAAGTGCTTTGAAACAGTCCATAAAACGCTATTTAAATAAAAGTGACTTGATTTTTTGGAAATAAACTGTTTTTGCAGCATATATATCCACATCTCTTCACCTTTTAACTCTGAAAATTCAGCTCTGAATCACAGGAAAAACAATAGAAAACTGTTATTTTAAACTGTACAAATATTTCACGATATTGATTATTGTATTTTTTATCAAATAAAAATAGCCTCGGTGAGCAGAAGAGACTTGGCAAAATCTTCCCTATCTTAAAAATTCATTACCAGAGAAAATTGTATGGATGTAACAATATATTGTGTCACTATATAAAAAAAAATGCAATGTATCGTGAATAGTGACAATATATATTGTGTATAGTTCACCCAAAATGAAAATTACTGTGTGAGTGTCAGTACTACTTTAAACTACTATATATCATGTTGAATATAATGTATAATAATTCAATGGGGGAATATTTCTGGTCCTGATAATGCAAATATCTTTTTTACCAGTAAAAAGTGTCCTACATTATTTTAAATAGTCATCTAGTCAGTGACAGAGTGCAAGCATATTAGCCTAAAATAATTCAGTATTTTCAGCTTCAGAATCATGGATATGTTTATTCTGGTGTCTCCATTGTCCTGTGCATTACCAGCAACAAGTCCAAGCCGATTCATTTACACCCCAATGTAATACCAAATGTAGCATTTTAGTCATGTTTTGTCAACCTTTCACCATACAGTGTGCCTTTGAGTATATCGTATCGTGATATGAATCGAATCGTGATATGAGGGTATCATTACACCTCTAGAAATTAGTACATGTGAATGGAAACTACTGCACTATAATAAAAGCAACAAATATAAGAAATATTCTGAGCAGGGGAAACTGTGTGTGATTCAACTGTTTCACATGAGTTACCTCTGCCCACATGCTGTGATATAACACAAACCAGATGCACGGGAAACCTCCGCCGCGAACAGGCCTGTAAATGTGTGTAATCACAGTATAAAGCGAGCCTCACATGTCCTGTGTGCAGCTGGGACAGTCCTCTGTGAATCTGATCCCTCTGTTCCTGGATCCGCCTGAATCTGCCGGAGCGGCTCATCAGTAGAGACGCCGCTGGCTTCTGCAGGAACCCTAAAACACACGCAGTGTGAGAGCAGCAGCCACCGACTGTGTCTTTGTGTTGAGCTTTTGATCAGATGAATATCATCCAAACAGGATATAATCCAGTTACAGAACATGCGGCGGATTGTGTGCTTTATGTAAGGATAATAGGACACATAAAGGTGCGCTACAGGAAAGGGCCTTTGATACGGCCTGTCTTTACTGACTCATCACTTTAGCAAAGCTTCTCCATATATGGAGAGCAGACTGCAGCGCTAGTTATATAAAGATCCGCATCCCATCACACGCAGTGCTTTTGGGGCTGTTCGCACACCTCTTTGAGTCCAAATGCATTGTGAGAGCAGTTTGCATTCATCAAATATGTGAAAATACAAGATCAAGTAGGAAGCATTTACAGAGCATCTGGAAGGTATTCACTTGTCCACATTGTGTTATGTTGCAGCCTAAAATGGATTACATTCATTAATTGTTTTCCTCAATTCTACAAACAATACCCCATAATGACAACGTTTGTTTGAGATCTTTGCAAATGTATTAAAATGAAGTATTCACAGCCTTTGCTCAATGCTTTGTTGAAGCACCTCTGGCACTAATTACAGCCTCAGGTCTTTTTGAGTTTGATGCTAAAGCTATTTTTGGGCAGTTTCTCCCATTCCTCAGGTTGGATGGCACAGCCATTTTCAGATCTCTCCAGAGATGTTCAATCGGGCCACTCAAGGACATTCACAGAGTTGTCCCGTAGCCACTCCTTGGCTGTGCTTAGGGTCGTTGCCCTGTTGGAAGATGAACCTCCGCCCCAGTCTGAGGTCCAGAGCGCTCTGGAGCAGGTTTTCATCAAGGATTCATCTTTCCCTCGATCTTGACTAGTCTCCCAGTTCCTGCCGCTGAAAAACACCCCCACATCATGATGCTGCCACCACTGCTTCACTGTAGGGATTGGATTGGCCAGGTGATGAGCGGTGCCTGGTTTCCTCCATTCAGAGCAAAGAGTTCAATCTTTGTTTCATCTGAATAACATCTGGATGACCTCCTTCTTGAACGACTAGAAGGTATGGTAGGTGTCAAAGGCACTGTATTACAATGGTTTGCTTCATACCTCGCGAATAGGACTTTTTCTGTAAATTTAGGGAACTTTTCCTCATCATCTGCACCTGTTTTGTGTGGTGTGCCTCAGGGATCCATTCTGGGACCTTTTGTTTTCCCTTTATATGCTTCCCTTGGCCCTCATTTTTCAGAAATACGACATTTCATATCACCGTTATGCAGACGAGCATAACAGCTCTGCCATAACTTCCGCTAAGTGAGGTCAAAATACGAGCATGGTCATAGATGTATACGTAGATGCCTCATTAGCGCTTGCACAGATCAGTAGAATGAGGAATCTACGATCGATATATCTATCACCACTCTCGTATTTTGACCTCGATTAGCGGAAGTTATGGCAGAGCTCAGAGATAATCACGTTCGTCTGATAAGAGGTAAAATAATAGCATAAATACTGCTGGGTTTCTCACAGAAACTGATGGTTTGGCTAGATAAGACCCTTATTCATCGTCTGCTATCGTTTAAAGCCCTTTGAAGCTGCACTGAAACTGACATTTGGACCTTGAACCGTTTGGAGCCCATTGAAGTCCATTATATGGAGAACGATCCTGGATTGTTTTCATCAAAAACCTTAATTTCTTTTCGACTGCAGAAAGAAAGACATGGACATCTTGGATGACATGGGGGTGAGTAAATCATCAGCAAAAGTTTATTTAAAAGTGTTTAAGTGCGCAGATTGATTCATTGTGACACGCAATTTTGTACGTTACTACCGAGAAATAAATCAGGCGGACTCACGAGAAATGAAGTCCTGCTGTCGGCGTCTCTCCGCCATGTGACGGTACCAGTGCTGGAGGGCGTGGCTCTGGTGGCTCCGCCCCGTTTCTGAATGATCTTGGGCTTTATCATCGCCGTCATTCTCAGTCTCCATCACTAGAGGGGGCAGTTTCTGTGCGTCTGGTATCCGCTCTACCAGCTGAAGAGGACAACATTAACCGGTGAGTATAATACAGCCCTGCACAGCGACAAAAAGACCTAACATTCGCTAATTTGATGAAGCCAAGTTGCCAAAATGCTCCATCGCGTACAGTTTTTTCACAAAATAAGAATGAAGAATTATCACAAAAGTAACAAAAGCAAACAAAATTGTGTTTTAATGACAAAAATAAGTATAATTTAACTTAAAATCAGCAAAGGAGTTGGAAAACATGTTTAAATGCTTCATAATTAACACAAAACAAATCAAAAATGCAACGAAATGCACCATATTTTGTGAGAAAAAGTGACACGATGGCGCAAAACAGCGCCCCGAAATGATTAAGAAACAAGTATTACAGCACAAACATCTGTCTCTGTCAGGCCCTGTTTGACTCTCACCTCCATCTCCCCTCGCAGCTGCATCTCTATCCTGAAATCCTCCAGTCTTCCCAGAATGCTGTGCGGCAGCACCATCCCCTGCGCGTCAAACCGCGGCCCACCGGGACCTTTGTGCACAGAGAGCGAGTCAAAATTATCGCTCGCACTGAACTTCCTGTTCCGCAGCCACGCCCACCCTACCTGCATATTCAAATGAGTGAGGCGGAGCATCATCCTGTGGGAGGGGCCTCGCTACGGTAACCCTGACCTGTCTGCCGACCTCGTCCGGGGGGCGTGTCTTACGGACGCACACGCGGGTCATGGGCTTCTGGGAATCCGCAGGCGGTTTAGGGACTCGCAGCTGCACAGAGCGGAGACATTGAGTCTGGAAGACAGTGAGTTTGAGTGCGGACGAGGAGTGGAACTCACCCGCTCCAGGGCTTGAGCTGTGATGGCCAGACTCTGGATGTCCTGTCCCTTCAGAGCCAGGCCGTGATCTTCCTCACCCACACATGATGATGAGGATGATGATGACGATGAGATCTCCTCCAGCTTCTTATCTGACACACGAGAGAAGAGAAACAGCCCATGAGACACTCGCCACAAACCCACAGATGTGTGAAAATATGCGGAGATAAATATCCTCTCGCCGGGTCTCCACTGTTCCTTCCTTGAGCACTTTTGATAGACACTGACCACTGCAGACCTCCTTTTATTTTATGTAAAAGACCCCAAACGTTCGAATTGTAGTGTAAATAGTATGAATTTCCTTTCTTCATCACATATACAACATATTCCCATCACATCGGATCATCAATCCAACACAAACAGCCCACAGCTACATGATCATATCAGGAGAAAACAAAACACATGAACAAAAGAAGCACAAACACAAGCACTGCTGGGGGAAATGACTATCAAAGCATCGAGACAAAACCCCTGACGTAAAGCGGCGGGTGGAAATATGTGATATCTGATATTCCCAGCTTCTGCTTTCGGAAACACCTCGGAGGCGCACAGCGGCTGCAAACCAGCGGATGATCTGAAATAAGCGGAAATGATCTGAGAAAACTGAACATTTGAGAATTTCCTCAACTGGAAAATCCATTAATTAATTAATCAAATAAGGCTTTGTATTTAGAACAAATAAAAAAGGAACGAAAAAAAGGATATAAAACTAAAATTAGCACAATATAACCATGTGTTATATTATATAATATTACAGAAATAGTGTAGCAGGAAAAATTCTACATTTAAATGAAAATTTTTTATACAATTAGTATTAGTACATTATAAAAACAAATTATGTCATGTTGTTATTATTATATTGTAATTAAATATTGAACATTTTAAAATGTTCGAATAAAAAACAATATATAATATATTGTATTGAATTATATTATATTATATTAGTTTTTTATTATATTATATAAATATTGCAATTTAATATTGAAAAAATGAAAGTAAATAAATAAATAAAATTAGGATGTACTATATTAATATTAGCGTAATATAACAATTATATTACAGAAATAGAGTAAAAAATGTTAAATATAAAATGAAAAAATTAAAGTAACTAATTATTGTGTTGTTATATAACTATAAAAATATTATAATTAAATATTGAAAAAAATTGCATATTAAATTAAAAAAAAAGTATTTAAAATTAACATTAGCACAATATAACAATTTATTATATTATATATATTATAGAAATGGTGTAAAATAATATAAAATTATATTACAAATTACATTTAAAATGAATAAAAAAATACAAATTTGGTTATAAAAAATATATAATATATTGTATTGATTGAACTATATTATATTATATTAGAAAAAATGTAATTATAAACACATCAATAAAATTAGGATATACTATATCAATATTAGCACAATATAACAATTATATATTACAGAAATAATGAAAAAATGACAGAATGTAATTTGAAAATTTTTTAGATATAAAATGAAAAAAATGATAGTATAAAATTAACTAGTACAATATAACAAATTATTGTGTTATGTTATATAATTACATAAATATTGTAATTAAATATTGAAAAACTTAACATATAAAATGAAAAAAAAAAATGTGGATATAAAATTAACATTAATTATGTTATATACTATTATAGAAATAGTGTAAAAAATAATATAATGTATTTTGAAAAAAAATGAAATTTGGCATATAAAATTCAACAATGTATAATATTATATTATATTACAGAATGTTCTAGATGTAATATAAAGTAATTAGATTTTTATATATATATATATATATTAATTGAAAATGAAATCACATCATTATTATAGTATATTGTACATTGAATATAATATTGTCTCAATTAAAATGTAGAAAGCCAGAGGTTAACACAGTTTAATATATAAAAAAACCTACAAAATGGATGTCCCACCAGAAGAACAATGTGAATGTGTTTAATAAACAGAGAGAGAAGAGCAGCCTACACAGATGAGAGCGCATACTAATGAGTCACTGTACAGATCCAGCTGACCCAATGTACTCACACACACACACACACACACACACACACACAGTCATTTAGAGTTGACATGTTGTTATATAAGCCTGCACATCCTCAGCGTTCTGGAGACTGATAGCCGTTGCCATGGTAAAAACACAATAATGTGCTTTACCCCATTAAAACCCATCCCAATGTCCATGTCCTGTCCATCTCCCAGCCTTTCCTTCCGAGGAGTCGGAACATCCTGTTTTGTTTCACAGGTGGGATGTCAGAAAGACTGAGGTGAGGCTGATCTCAGAGGATTCACAGGAGGACATCAAATGAGGGGAAAGTCTCTTTTTGCACCATCTCTCTCTCTCTCCCTGACAGGTGCATCATGGGAAATGTGAAAGTGACCAGAAACTATCGGTCATACTGACACACAAACACAGGCTCTCTCAAAGCTTATGGACACACAGTTTGTGTCGAAATGTCACTTGAAACAAACCTGCTCACGTGATCTGATCATCTGACTGGAGGTCTGTTCCTAATATTCATGTATAAACTGGATCATGAACGTGGTTAAGCTTGATTAAGAAGTTATTATTGATATGGTTAATACCTGATGGAATCCGAGGCCTCGATTCTCTTTTATTAATCCTGCTGGTTGATTTCCCGACGCTCGCCATGAAGCCAGAGCTCAAGCAAACCGTCTACAAACAAACACACACAAACACACACACACACACGAGGAGTTCTTACGTGTTGGTAAAGATCGTCTTAGAAACTGAGCAAACGTATTTCATTAGTAAAAGCTTTATTGCAGAGAAAGTTTAGACCTGTTGAAGACTTTCTGCTGCCTCTGTTTGTTTACAGCTCCAGCTTCCACGCGCGGTCGCGTTGTCTTGGCAACGGGTTGCGCGCACAGGATCCAAGTAACCGTGAAAAACTGACTAGGTAAGCTGAGGTAAGTTTTAAAATCATATTTTATAGCATATTTTAGAGCTCCGATTCAAATGAGGGGAAATAAAAAGCGAGCAAAACAGCACATGATTAAAAACGTTGTGTTTCCTAATGTATTCCTTTGCGAGTTGTTTTGTTTATGGATATCGTATCGCAAATACGTTTATAAAAAAAAAATCTATTTAGTTTTTTTTATTATTATTATTTAAAAGTCAATAAAAACAGTGTGGCTTAACCAACACAGGCCCAATGCATGAATGTACCGTTGTAATAACTTTTAAGAGCGTTTTTCATAATCTGAGGAAAACCCTATCCCATATTTCATGTCATTTTATGTTTGTCCTGGAGTCCACTACAGAGGAAATAACAAAACACATGAATAAAATAGCTTTTTTTGTGCTTTCTTATGCTATAAACAATGTAATGACATGAAAAAAAAATAATTAAAAAAATTCTGGATCCCGCAGGAGGATATTAGACTAATGTTTTGAATAACGTTCTTATGACCAAGCAAGAACGTCTAAAAAACCTGGACGTTTTGAACGTTCATCATTCAAAAATATTGTTTGAACGTTATGGAAACACAAAAAATGTTAGCTGGGTAGGAAGCCATTTTGAGTCATGCAAGAAAACTTCAGAACAGGACCCTCAGGACCTCATTGTATATTATTTTAATGAATTATTAATACTAGGCTAATTATTTAATTAATATTATAATATTTTGGGCTTTATTTATATAGGCCTACATTAGCTCAGGTAAAATTAGAAAAACTTGAAGAAAGCTCTATTAAATTTGCTATTGTTTTAATGTTGATATTTATAAAAAAATATATTTTCTAAAAGTAGATTTTGAAAGATTTCTCCTTTTTACCATCACAGGCATCCGCTATCAGATCAACATTTATGTTAGGCCTAAAAATATTGATACATTTTGGTACATTTCTCAGATCAGAATTGAAATTCTCAAAACTACCTGTACAACAAAATATCTGAGTTACTTTTTAAAAAAAGTAACGCAAGTTACTTTTTCACATTAATTTGACTGACAGCTCTCCTGTCCCCATGTTGAGAAAAATAAGTGCAGAGGTGTGTGTGTGTGTGTGTGTGTGTGTGTGTGTGTGTGAACATGATGGTTATTGTAGTTCTAGACTAAATGTGAGCATTTATTTATCTCACTTGCACAATAAAGATTCTGTACTCCTCAGAATGAATAAAATCAGTCAAATGCAAAATCAAAATACTATGCAAACCTCCAATAATTGAATGTTAAATAAAACATAATATTTGTATGCATAATCTACCTTTATATTGAATTGACCAATGTCTTGCTGCTGACCTTTGATGATGAAAATTCCTAGATTTTTAGTTTTTATTGGTAAAACTTTTTTCTCCTGCATCCTATTCTACCATTATCCAGAGCTGCGCCCTCTACTGTTCATGCGGGAATCTGCATTTTTACCATTTTTATTATTTCAATTTTGGTATGAAGAAGTCTTTACCGTTGCACAAAAATATAACTTTTTTGTTATAAAAAACAAAACAAAAACAAGCCCAGCCCAGGTGAGAAAAAGTAACGCAAAAGTAACGTAACGCATTACTTTTCTTAAAAAGTAACTAAGTAACTCAATTAGTTACTTTTTAAGGGAGTAACGCAATATTGTAATGCATTACTTTTCAAAGTAACTTTCCCCAACACTGCTCGTAGAGACAGAGCGACACGCGTCATAATCTGAAGACCACGCCCACCGGGGGGGAAACAATCAAACCGTCTCCATTTTTGTCCGGCTTTTTGTCATTTCGGACTTATAACAAAAAACTGAACAATGTATAAAAGCTGATATGTGACAAGGTGTACAGCAAACAAGCTAAACAAAACCCAGAAGCAAAAACCCAGACGTTTTTATAAGCTGTTGACCCAAAAAACGAGCGTTTAAGTACAAAAAAGTGGATTCAGGCCATTGAGACAGAGCGCGACACGTTATATTACACTGAGAACTACAGCGACTAGAGGGAAACGTGATCAGCGACAGGAAATATAATATATATAATAAAACGGACATTTGGATATTTGACTTAACAGTGACAAAATGTTTACTGCACACATAGACATATTGAGGCATCCTGAGTGTCAGGATCCCAAAATTTACCTATTCTTCCTGCTGAAGCTTCACTTCGTATTGCCTGTATCCACTTTTATCTTCTTAAAAGCTCGTTTTTTTGGGGTTGACAGCTTATAAAAACTTATTTCTGTGTTTGTTAGTCACATATCAGCTTTTAGACATTGCTCTGTTTTTTGTTTTAAGTCCGAAAACACAAGGAAGCCTCACGCAATGCAAAGTCAATGGAGAGCGTTGGGTTGTTTTCCCTCCGGTGTGGGCGTGGCCTAAATACGCTCTGTCTCTATACACCACGTTCTCAATCATGGGTTTACAATGGCCGAGGCTGGTCGAAGGGTGCAGCCAAATGTTGGAAGAACAACTGTGTCCTCGATTATTCAGACTTTTCGTCGACAGAAGAGGTATGTAATCTAACAATAGGCATTGTACACTGTACTTTCATTACTATTTTTTTTCCCCACATAGGACTGCAAGACAAATTCACAGGGGTGGCCTTTTCACACATGAACAGGAGGAGGCCATTTGCACCATGGTAATAGAAAACAATGCAATAAGACTAAGGGAGATAAGAAGTGCCATTATAGAGGACAACAACATCTTTCAAAACGTCCAAACAGTCAGCATCTCAACCATTGATAGGGTGCTGAAAAGACACCAAATGAATATGAAGCAGCTCTACACTGTTCCGTTTGAAAGAAATGGTGAAAGAGTGAAGAAGCTGCGTTACCAATATGTGCAGGTAAAACATGTATGAGCATGCAGCAACTGTACCTCAGAGTAAACCGTACAACATTATATAGCGATATACAGTACAGTAAGTGTGAACTTGACACATTGCATCTTCTTTTCTACAGCCATAGCAAATATGTGCTGTATGCATTTGATGTAACTGTATCTTGGCCAAAAATGAAAATGCATGTAATTCATAAAACTCATTTTGTGTCTTCTGGATATAGCGTATAATGGAACTGGAAGCAAGTGAACCACCGCACAGCTTCCTCTACATGGATGAAGCTGGCTTCAACCTAACAAAACGTAGAAGGCGCGGTCGAAATATCATCGGCCACAGAGCTACAGTTGATGTGCCAGGCCAACAGGGCGGAAACATAACCATGGGTTGTGCAATCTCTGAGAATGGAGTGCTAACGCATATTCCCCGTCTTGTCACCTTTTAGACACTCTCTACAGGGATCTCATCCCTGAACAAGAGAGGGGTCAGATTGGAGATGACCTGCCAAAGTATGTGATCGTTTGGGACAATGTCAGTTTCCATCGTTCCAACATCATCAGGCAATGGTTTTCTGCCCATGACAGGATGCTGATGGAGTTCCTCCCACCCTCTCCATTCCTTAACCCCATTGAGGAATTTTTCTCAGCATGGAGATGGAAAGTATATGATCATCAGCCACATACACAAATGACCCTTCTGGATGGAGGAGAAGATGTTCGTTGTGATGTGGATGAGAATTGGTGGCCCAACAGACAGGATCGTCAAGAGGTGTAGGAAGATTGTAATTCCTTAATGTAATTTCTACAGCACCGCATGTACAGTTTTTCCTATGTTCACATTTCTTCTTTAGTTTTTTTGGTGTGCTATTCAGTGCTGTCTTTTCATTTCTGTATCTCAATGACATGTTCTGTCAATAAAATACAGTACAAACAGTAAGAGCGTAAATGTGAATCTTGTCCAGTCTCTTGCAATTACACTCACACATACACTAAGGTGTAACCTACAATTTACAAACATTGTCATCAAAACTTTAGCCATAGTTTCCATCAGAACATCCCTCCAGAGTAAACTGTTATATTGACAACATGACTAAACATTTTGACTGTCTTATCTGTACACAATAACACAAGGACTTGTCATTCTGATGGCACTGACATGTTCATTGACACAGATATTTACTTTTGAGAGATGAACTAAGGATTTTGAGTAAGAGACTGGCTTTTGCAGGTCATCCATGGTGTTTTGCTATTTGTACGAATTGTTTTGAGAAATGCACTTACTGTTTTGCAAATTGTGAGTTTGATTTGAGAAATGTACCAAAGCGACTGAGAAAAACTGTAATAATAATAAACGTATAGGCTATTTGAATAAAATACATTAATAAACATATTCTCCAATAGTTTCCCTTGAAATGAATGTATTTATTCACTTTTATTTTCTTTTTTCTTTACTGATATTAAAGCCACAATATGTCATTTTTCGCCGCTAGAGGTCGCTTATTCAAAACAAACACGTGATGAGGCATGGATTTAGCAGATTTTTTTTAATTTTATTTTTTTATTATGCCGCTACTTCAGCTCATGTATGTGTGTGGTAACGCAGTGCTGTTTTATCATATTACACACATGTGAGTGTGTTAAAGTGATGTTATAATGCTACTCTGATACACTTAGGCGGTATTATTAGGCGGTAAATCAACAGCACCCGATTTAAACAGTAAGACTAACTGTGTTGAGCTGGAGAACAATGATGAGTTTCTGTCCATCAATGATCCAAACAGTGTCTAATAAAACACATCAGATATTAAAGTATCTTTGGTGTTTCCATGGTTTCTACAAAATAAACTGAAAAATTGACGCGGGTATGATGTCATTGAAAGGCGACAGTCCGTGTCCGTGTTAAAATTATTTCTCTGGATTTAAACATTCTTGGAAACATTTGGGATAATGCAAGTACACAAGTCAACAAAATATATATCATTGTGGTTTTTGGACATTTTAATCCAAAAATCTTACATATTGTGCCTTTAATATTCTCTGTCCCATCATCAAACAGGCTTTATCGCAGCTGTAAGCAGCAGTTATTATGAGAGTCGGCCTATATCATCGTGCACTGCTCCGCAAAACGTTTTGTTCCTCGCGGGTACACGCGTAGCGCACCTGTCAATCACGCGCATGACGCGGGCGCGGGTATATAAGGCGCGCGCTGGCCGAGCGTTCAGAAGTGCGGCACTTATGCAGAGGAGCGCACACGCTAGAGGTGGATGTATCAAACAAACACACAACAAATCTGCCTGTCTTCAATGTGTCCCGTCATGGACCTGCGCCAGAGTGTGAAAGCGGTGATCCAGCACCAGTCTCGCGCTCTGCCCGGTACCAGCTCGCCCGGCGTCCTCCTCGCGTACAAAAACGCGACGCAAAGACTCGGCGCGACCGGGTTCAAAGTCAGCACGCTCTCCAAAGCGGGAATGGGCATCCTGAAGCTGGCCACGACGCAGCTGAAGCAGCAGGAAAAGAAAGCGAGGGTGGTGCGCGCGTCCAGCCTGGGTAAAGCGCATCCGTCCATCGACTGTAAAAAGTCCCCTCTCGACCAGCTGGCCGCGCTCGTCCTGCACGGGCACGCGCGTCTCCAGCCGCTGGCCAACGAGCCGCACGGCAGCACCAAGCCGCAGAACTGCAGGCGCATCGTGGTGCTCGGCGCGCCGCGCGTCGGGAAGACCTCCATCCTGCGCCGGTTCCTCCGCGACGGCTTTGACGAGCGATACGAGCCCACCTGTGAGGACTTCCACCGGAAACTCTACCACATCCGCGGCGAGACCTACCAGATAGACATCCTGGACGCGTCCGGGGAACGGGGCTTCCCTGCCAAGAGAAGACTCTCCATCCTCACCGGTGCGTAAAAGTCCAGAGCAGTTCGGGTTGTTTTGGAGTTGTTGGCTCTTTAAATGGATGAAGAAACCTTGTTTGGCTCTGATTAGAATCGTTCTTGTGTTCTAATGCGGCATTTATTTGAGTGTTTATACACTTTAAAAGCATCACCCAAAAGTCTCAGAAGTTATACATTAATGTAACAGGTGTTTTTAATTAATAAAATGGCACCAAGAACAAAAATAAAATTGTTTCTTTGGTTAAATTCCAAATAAAACGTAAATGGACTGAATTAGCATAATGTGTGTTCATTAATGCAACATAAATTGAAGGATAATTGTACTTAAAGGGATAATTCACCTAAAAAGGAACATTTTAAAGTTGTTCCAAACCTGCATGAGTTTCTTCAAGGAAGATATTTTGTTGGAAATCAAACTGTTGGAGTAAATGTAGATTTTTTGGGTGAACTATCCCTTTAAGCATAAATACATTTATATTATCATAAAGTATTTTAAACGTTTGGCTGATGTGATTGTGATGGATGTGCGCTGGCCACAGATCCTGACCCTCTGTCTCTCTCTCAGGTGATATATTCCTGCTCGTCTTCAGTCTGGACGACCGCGGCTCGTTCGAGGAGGTGCGTGCCCTGCACGCCGAGATCGCAGCGGCCAAAGCGGCCTTGCATAAGCAGAAGGTGTGTGTGCCGACGGTGGTCTGCGCCAACAAGCTGGACCTGCCCTCGGAGCAGCGCGCGGTGTCGCGGCCTGAGGTGCTGCGTGCCTTCGGGAGCGGCTGCGCTCTGTTCGAGACCTCGGCCAAGGACAGTTTGAACCTGGAGCAGGTGTTCGAGGCGCTGGCGCGGCGCGGCGGGCTCCCGCTGGAGACCGGACCGTCGCAGCACCGGAAAGTGTCCATCCGCTCGTACCAGGCGCTCCGGGCGGCGCGGCAGGCGGACAAGGGGGGCAAAACGGCGGCGTGTGAGGCTCCGTGCGGGGCGCTCTATCCGCTGGCGCGCAGGCCGAGCTTCGGAACTGACCTGCGGCTGGTGCTCGGTCCCAAGGGCAACAGAAAACAGGGAAAAGCGCTGGACAAGTGTCAGATCCAGTGAAACAACAGACTGAGAGGAACACAAAGCACTGACAATACTCACCGTTTCCACAGACATAATATGGATGAATCACAACCCTTTTTATCTCATCATATGATATGAAATTGACCATCCTGGCCTATAAACGCACACAGTCCCATTTGAATGTATTTACATAGTTCATGAAGATAATATTTAATCATGTTCACTCCACGTAATGAATGAGGGCGCGGGACAATGAAGCATTTATCTGAACTTTAGCTGATTTAATGTTGTAAAACTTGAATATGGAACAGTAACTGAAGCCATGAGTGAGACCTAATGCCGGACTGAATGCCATGATGAAGGGAAAGCCGCTGGTGTGTTGAACGCATGCGATGCTGTATAATACCTGTACACAGTTTAAATAAAACCTTTTTCATGATGTCATGAGTGCGGTGTGATGATTTCAGGGACAGATGCCGCTTCACCCGCGTAATGAAGTGGAGAAGAGTGTGTCACGATTCATTCATTGAAAATAAATAAATTATTGAGAGTATGTGGGCGTTCAGATGAAACGATGAAGCCTTGACTCTCTGATTGCATAAAGACCCTCCACACATAGGATGTGCAGCACCAAAGACCAGAGGAAATGAACCTGAACCTATCTATCTATCTATCTGTCTGTCTGTCTATCTATCTATCTATCTATCTATCTATCTATCTATCTGTCTGTCTGTCTGTCTGTCTGTCTGTCTGTCTGTCTGTCTGTCTGTCTATCTATCTGTCTATCTGTCTATCTATCTATCTATCTATCTATCTATCTGTCTGTCTGTCTGTCTATCTGTCTGTCTGTCTGTCTGTCTGTCTGTCTGTCTGTCTGTCTGTCTGTCTGTCTATTTGTCTATTTGTCTATTGTATTGTATTTCTTTATTGTCCACCAAGGTGGAAATTTGTCTTTGGCTCACCAACACATAAAACAATTACAGCAGCCAGTAATAAGAAAAACACAGACAGTATCACAATACATATATATATATATACAAATACAATTCTTGTCACATCCATGTAATTTATCAGTCACTTGCGGAGTTGAGAATTTTAAGGGAGTTCAGAAGGAAAGACATCTTAAACACATGTTTGATTGCTGGAGGGGTTCTGTTCTGTACCGCCTTCCTGATTTCAAGGGCTCAAATTGATTAAAGAGAGGGTGAGAGCTATCTGCAAGAATACCTCTCGCTTTCTTCTTTGTCCTTTCGGCATAGAGTTGTATTAGTGGCTTCTGTGGCCTACCAACTATTTTACTTGCCATGTACACAACTTTGTTAAAGGGTTAGTTCACCCAAAAATGAAATTCTGTCATTAATGACCTCCCCTCATGTTGTCCGACACCCGTCAGACCTCCGTTCATCTTCTGAACACAAATGAAGATGTTTTAGTGTAAATCCGATGGCTCAGAAAGCCCTCCATTGGCACAATGCACGGTTCACTCTCAAGACCCTTAAAAAGTACTAAAGACGTCGATACAAAGTCCATCTCACTACAGTGGTTCTACAATAACTTTATGAAGCGACGAGAATAGTTTTTGTGCGCAAAAAACCCTAAATAACGACTTATATAGTGATGACCGATTTCAAAACACGGCACCATGAATTTTCGAAGCGTTATGAATCAGTGAGTCGATTCAGCAGTTTGGATCGCCAAAGTCACGTGATTTCAGCAGTTTGACACGCGATCCGAATCATGATTCGACTCACTGATTCATAACGCTTCGAAGCTTCATGAAGCCGTGTTTTGAAATCGTCATCACTATATAAGTCGTTATTTAGGGGGGTTTTTTTTGCGCACAAAAATTATTCTCGTCGCTTTATAAAGTTATTGTAGGCCTTTCTGAGCCATCGGATTTACACTAATTTGTGTACACTAATATCTTCATTTGTGTTCTGAAGATGAACGGAGGTCTGACGTGTGTCGAACGACATGAGGGTGAGTAATTAATGACTTGTTCTTAGATGTTCTTAGATCTACAATTTAAATGATGATACCAGACAGGAAGATGAAAAGTTAAAACACTCTCTATGATGGATTTGTACACCAGTTCTAAAATGTGCTGACTAACCCCAAGGCCACTGAGTTTCCTAAGAAGAAAAAGTCACTGCGAGCATCTTTTTAAAATGTACTCTGAATTTTCAACGAAGCTAACTTGTGAGTCCAAAATCGAGCCCAGATATTTAAAATTCTCCACTATTTCAACTTGTTGACCCTCAAGTGAAATTGGCTGAATAATCATGTCTCGTTTGGAACACATAAGTCATTATTTTGTCTTAGCAACATTCATTTCTAATTGGCTAGCATGACAACAAATTTCCAAGCCCTTAAGGCCTGTTCACACCGGGACGATTTTCGCACGCGTTTATCGCCGACGTTTAACGCCTCTGGACTAAACAAAGGGCGCCAATGTGAGTGTGCACACCGACGCGCAAAACGCCAGGCGTAAAAGCGTCATTTAAAAAAAAAAAACGCCTCGGGTTCGTTTTTTTATTTTGCCGCGGCGCGTAAAAAACTGGCCGACCAATGAGATCAGCGCTTTTGTTCACGTGCCTGGAGCTGCTGAAGTGACAGTAAAACACGACTGGGTGGCGCTGAAGCACAAAACAGTTTTGCCGAGCACACATTGATATGACGAAGAAGTAGTAAGTAGACAAAGAAGAAGATGAGCAGCTAATGCTGCTTGCCAGTTAGTAAAAAGTCTGTGAATGGTTTTGGCCATATACATAATATGTATATGGTTTTGGCAAGCACATAAATACTGTCTCTCCTCTTCTTCTGTGTGACAAGCGAGTGTCAGAAGCGTAAAGTGCCGCAGCAGCACCACCTTGTGTACCGGGAACGACGCATGTGCGAGAATATTATGCAGATCCGGCGTTCGGACACATGATCCAGAAGCGATTTGTTTACAAGCAGAGGAAGACGCGCGTGTCTGAGCTGTTGAATTCTACATTGATCGTGCTTTAGGTCTCGGCGTAGTTCTCAAAATGGGGTTAAAGTGTGCATTTCATGGATTCCCGAACGCGGCGCTATCTCATATTCTCGCGCATGCGTCGTGGAGGCACACACAGAAGACAAGAAGAGGTTGAATAAAGTCGTTATTTTGATTTTTTTTGCGCACAAAAACTATTGTCGTCGCATCGTAAAATTATTGTAGAGTCACTGTGGTGAGATGGACTTTGTAACGACGTTTTAAGTGCCTTTTATGGGTCTTGGGAGTGTAAATGTACTGAATGCCAATGGAGGCCTATCTGAAGCCTTTCTCAGCATCAGCTTTACACTAAAATATCTTCATTTGTGTTCCGAAGATGAACGGAGGTCTGACGGGTGTCGAACGACATGAGGGTGAGTAATTAATGACAGAATATTCATTTTTGGGTGAACTAACCTTCTAGCTTAATCTTATCGACCACACGGTATAGCCAACAGCCTGCACTCAGGACCGTTATACGCGCTGCACGCATGACCAGTTCTTTCTGCGTACTGTATTTGCGGGGTCTGTGTGCGCAGCATGTGCATAGCGGTCCTCAGGGCAGACTGTACCGGTGGTAAATATACGGCCCTCAGGAAGAACAGGCAGGTTGTCGATGATATGTTCTCTGCATCCCGAGAGAGCATTCAGCCTTTGCGGTCGGATTTTGGAGGAAAGACGTTCGGTATTAAAACCGTCATCAGTCAGTGACATTATTCTCTTGCATGGATATTTAAAATAGTTTGGAAAAAGCTGATTTTGCCAACTAGGCGGTTTTCGTTCATTTCATATATTGCCTACAATTTTGAGATTTTAATTTATTATTAGTTATTGTTGAATTTATATATTTTCTTTTGTAGGAGAGACGTTGAAATCGACGTTCTTCTCAGGGATGTTAAATTGTACATATTTTGCTTGTAATGAATGATGTATTTTTTTTCTTTCTCTGACACTTTTCCTGTGTTGACAGCTAAATGTTACGCATTTTGTATTTTGACAATACGAATAAAAATAACAAATAGCCTAACATTTTTGTACATTTTTCCCCCTATTGTTGGCAGCAAAATGTTCAATTTTGTATCTTGACAAGGCGAATAAAATAATAAATAAATTTTTTGTGCAGACTACATTTTTATTTTCTCCATGGAAATTTAAATGTGAAATTCTGGAAACGAGATCTAAATTTAGCGGGATGGTCGGGTCGGGAAGAAAATTATTCTAAGCGGACAGCGTGTGAACAAACAGTGTATATATAGCGGGAACGGGTGGGTGCGGAATATAACCCCAGCGGGAGCGGGATTTAAAAAACAGTCCCACGCAGACCTCTAGTCAGTTTTAAAAGAGTCATATTTGAGTTTTGTGACATCAGGGAGGAGGATAAAAGAGGATTTCAACTGTAGTTCGGCCTCTTTTGGTTCTCTGCTTTCTCTAGAGAGAGCTGCTCTTTCTTTCTTTCTTTCTTTCTTTTTCTTTCTTTCTTTCTTTCTTTTTCTTTCTTTCTTTCTTTCTTTCTTTCTTTCTTTCTTTCTTTCTTTCTTTCTTTCTTTCTTTCTTTCTTTCTTTCTCTCTCTCTCTCTCTCTCTCTCTCTCTCTCTCTCTCTCTCTCTCTCTATCTCACAGGTAACATTCTAGACAGAGGCCTACTGAGTATAATTAAGGGTTTAAGTTTATATATATTTGAAACTATTTTAAGTGTAACCATAATTAGAATTTGTGTTTCCTCTTAAAAGAGATTTCTGTCTATTATGTAATTGACATTTTACATTTACTTGATTGTTAAGCCAAGTTTCAGTAAGACAAACAAGGTCGCTCTGTCTGAATTCACAGTCATGTTCAGCTCTTAGCAAAAGTTCATCTAGTTTGTTGCTTACCGACCGCACATTTGATAGAGCAATGACAGGTAGAGGGAATCTGTGCCAGCGTTTCCAGAGTCTGTATATCTATCTATCTATCTATCTATCTATCTATCTATCTATCTATCTATCTATCTATCTATCTATCTATCTATCTATCTATCTATCTATCTATCTATCTATCTATCTATCTATCTGTCTGTCTGTCTGTCTGTCTGTCTGTCTGTCTGTCTATCTATCTATCTATCTATCAATCGTTCATTCTCAATCTATCTACAACCCCAAATGAGAAAAAGTTGGAACAGTATGGAAAACGCAAAAAAAAAGAAAAAAGAAGTGATTTCTAAATTTACTTTGACTTGTATTTCATTGCAGACAATATGAACACAAAATATTTCATGTTTTGTCTGGTCAACTTCATGTAAATATGCATCCTTTCCTGTCATTTAGACCTGCAACACATTTCAAAAAAAGTGGGGACAGGAGCAATTTAGGGCTAGTAATGAGGTAAAATGGTTAAATAATGATGTGATTTGAAACAGTTGATGTCAACAGGTGATTGTAATTATGATTTGGTACAAAAGCAGCATCCAAGAAAGGTCTAATCCTTTAGGAGCAAAGATGGGCCGAGGATCGCCAGTTTGCCAACAAATACGTGAGAAAATTATTGAAATGTTTAAAAACAATGTTCCTCAAAGAAAGATAGGAAGAGATTTGGATATTTCACATTCAACAGTGCATAACATAATTAAAAGATTCAAGGAATCTGGAGGAATTTTAGTGCGTAAAGGACAAGGGTGCAAGCCTAAGCTGAACAACCGTGATCTCCGATCCCTCAGGCGGCACTGCATCAAGAATCGTCATTCATCTATAAGCGATATCACCACATGGGCTCAGGACTACTTTGGCAAACCTTTGTCAAGTACCACAATACGTAGTTACATCCACAAATGCCAGTTAAAACTGTACTGTGCCAAAAGGAAGCCCTATGTTAACAGTGTCCAGAAGCGCCGTCGACTTCTCTGGGCTCGGAGGCATCTGGGATGGACCATCACACAGTGGAAACGTGTACTTGTGGTCAGATGAAGCAGTATTTCAGGTATTTTTTGGGAGGAATGGATGCCGTGTGCTCCGGACCAAAGAAGAAAAGGATCATCCAGACTGTTACCAGCAACAAGTCCAAAAGCCAGGGTCTGTCATGGTATGGGGTTGTGTCAGTGCCCTTGGCAAAGGTAACTTGCACTTCTGTGAAGGCACCATTAATGCTGAAAAGTACATAGAGATTTTGGAGCATAATATGCTGCCTTCAAGACATCTTTTCCAGGGACGTCCATGCATATTTCAACAAGACAATGCAAAACCACATTCTGCACACATTACAAAGTCCTGGCTGCGGAGGAAGAGGGTACGGGTACTTGACTGGCCTGCCTGCAGTCCCAACCTGTCTCCAATAGAGAATGTGTGACAACAAAGACCCCGTACTGTTGCCCACCTTAAGACTTGTTTGCAGGAAGAATGGGACAAAATTACACCTGAAACACTTCATCACTTGGTGTCTTCAGTCCCTAAACGTCTTTTAAGTGTTGTGAAAAGGAATGGCAACATTACAAAGTGGTAAATGCTTTACTGTCTCAACTTTTTTTGAAATGTGTTGCAGGTCTGAATGACAGGAAAGGATGCATATTTACAAATGACATGAAGTTGACCAGACAAAACATGAAATAATTTGTGTTCATATTGTCTGCAATGAAATACAAGTCAAAGTCTATCTATCTATCTATCTATCTATCTATCTATCTATCTATCTATCTATCTATCTATCTATCTATCTATCTATCTATCTATCTATCTATCTATCTATCTTTCCGTCTGTCTGTCTGTCTGTCTGTCTGTCTGTCTGCCTGTCTATCTGATGTCTACTCTTCATTTTCAATAACTGTATTTTGTTTAAGTTAGTGTCTTTGATTCACAGGTGCAGGCCCTTGATCCTCTCACAGGTTTGTGTGTAGATGTTGGTCTGTGGAGGGTTAATGTGTGCGAGAGCGAGTCGGATGTCTGTTTGTGCGCTGGCTGACATTTATGCAGCTGAATAGATTGAAAGGCAGTGGAGGTTGTTATTCATCCTCGGGAGGGTAGATTCATAATTACACCTATTCAGATCTGTGGACACAATTTTTATCTCAACCGGCAGAAATGATGGCTTTGATACGAGAGAGTGCTGAAGTGAAATACTGACCCACTGAGAGGAAGATGAGCAGACTGTGTTTTCAATTTGATGGGGTTTTTTTTACCGACTTTGGATATGTTTGAAATGGCATACTGCCAATACTTGCACCAGTGTCTATCTATTCACAGTGTGTACAGTGTATACTACATGTGCCTATATGTGCAGTATACAACTGAAGAATTACGGCCGCTTTGGTACATTTCTCAGATCAGAATTGAAATTGAAAAACTACCTGTTCAATCTTCACATCATTGTGTCACTTGTGCACATCAAAAAAGCAGTTTCTCATTTCTTTGAACAAGTTGCAAATGCGTTTGTACATCAATGCAAATGATTATGTACAATTCTCTGCTGTTTCCTACATTATCAGTTGCTTATGTCATGTTGATCAAAATGTATTTATAATTTTGAATAGTCTCACCCCCCACAATATTTAGGCATTAGTTCATAGCATAAGTCTTTACATGCAAAATGGTTGAACAAGCTGTCATAATAGGTCAAGCATATTTCTATACATTTCCATTAGACGTTCACATTTCTACTTTTGTTTTTCTGTTGTTTTTTTCTTTGTGCTATGCAGTGCTGTCTTTTCCTTTCTGTATCGCAATGACATGGTCATCGTCAAAGCGTAAATTTGAATCTTGTCCAGTCTCTTGCAATCAAACTCCCACATACACTAAGATGTAACCTACAATTTACAAACATTGTCATCAAAACTTTAGCCATAGTTTACATCAGAACATCCCTCCAGAGCAAACTGTTATATTGACAACATGACTAAGCATTTTGACTGTCTTATCCGTACACAATAACACAAGGACTTGTCATTCTGATGGCACTGACATGTTCACACAGATATTTACTTTTGAGAGATGAACTAAGGATTTTGAGTAAGAGACTGGCTTTTGCAGGTCATCCATGGTGTTTTGCTATTTGTACGAATTGTTTTGAGAAATGCACTTACTGTTTTGCAAATGTCTAGGATGATTCAAAAAATGTACCAAAGAGACTGAGAAAAACTGTATGTACACTCTAAAAAATGCTGGGTTAAAACTAACCCAAGTTGGGTTGAAAATGGACTAACCCAGCAATTGGGTTGCTTTAACCCAGCGTTTGGGTTAAATGTTTGCTTAAAACAACCCAATTGCTGGGTTAAAACAACCCAATTGCTGGGTTAGTCCATTTTCAACCCAACTTGGGTTATTTTTAACCCAGCATTTTTTATAGTGTAGGCATGCAGATGTGAAATTTCCTCACTACTTAATATTCCACGCTCAACTGTTAGTGGTGTTATAACAAAGTGGAAGCAATTGGGAACATCAGCAACTCAGCCATGAAGTGAAAATTCCAGAGTGGGGTCAGCGCATGCTGAGGGTCACAGAAGTCGCCAACTTTCTGCAGAGTCAAGAGCTCCAGACCTCCAAACTTCTGTGGCCTTCAGATGAGCTCAAGATCAGTGTGTAGAGCTTCATGGAATGGGTTTCCATGGCAGAGCAGCTCATCCAAGCCTTACATCACCAAAGCGTGGGATGCAGTGGGGTAAAGCGCGCCGCCACTGGACTCTAGAGCAGTGGAGACGTGTTCTCTGAGTGACCAATCACGCTTCTCTGTCTGACAATACCATGGACGAGTCTGGGTTTGGTGGTTACCAGGAGAACGGGACTTGCCTGACTGCAAGTGTAAACTTTGGTGGGGGGGGGGGGGTTGTTTTTCAGGGGTTAGTTCCAGTGAAAAGAACTCTTAAAGCTTCACCAAGACATTTTGGACAATTTCATGCTCCCTCTTTTGTGGGGGACGGCCCCTTCCTGTCCCAACATGACTGACCAGTGCGTCGGTCCATAAAGACATGGATGAGCGAGTATATATGGTATACTAATAAGCAAATATAAGCTCACTTGAGGCCAGGCTCTTGTGTTCTGTGTATGTTCTGATGTTCATCATCTGTTAGAGATTGTTCTGCGAGTGATTGCAGGAGACATTCAGAGCACCTGTGATCACACAGATGCTCAGTAATTACAGCAGCTTGTTAAAATGTTCAGTCTCTCCCCTCAGGATTGACAGTGTGATGCAACAGGATCATCACGACCTGAGAAATTAAACCGTTTGGACCGTTTCAGGCTGCGGATCCCATCAGGAACTCAAACAGACCGTCTGAGAATAACAGCCTTCGTCAAGTCCTGTACCTGCACTCCTACACACAGATCTGCCAGCATCTCTGTGAATGCATGTGCAGAGGATGATGGGCGCTGTTGAGTGTTGAAGGTCAGCACTGACTCAATAGAGTTTGCTTGAGTGGTGTAAATGCAGGAGCTGGATAGAGGACTAATGTTTGTTCTCTTTCATTCCTCAGGAGACTTAATGGAGCTTTAATGAATATTATTAAGTATCAGCTTTCTCCTATTTTTGAGTGAACAGTTGTCATAAAGGGAAATTATAGAGCTATAAAATGAATGTGGGTATGTTTGAAATGGAAGACTTTACTGTTTTGTCCTATTTCCACAGCATTTAGGGGAGATACATTTCCTTTCTGATGCTTGTCCGTTATAGGGTTCATCAAAACACCACTATAATGAACGGAGATCCTTTGCTTTTTTCCCTTTGCATGCGTACGGTTACTGTGCGTTTCTGGAGGGATGTGGTGTTGGCATGGCAACAGAACCTCTGCAATGTGTCCGTGTGGCATGCGTGTCCTTCACAACACAAGTGCCTGCTTCCTTGTCTGCCCATGTTTTAAGAGTTTCAAAGACCTCGCTGAATGTGTATGTGATTGAAAACAAGTGATAGAGACCACAACAAACACTCCTTGTGCAGACCTTCAACTTCATCTCAGAGAGACAAGCGTAACTATTCATCGCTAATTCTTTTTCAAGTGAGGCCCGTTCACACCAAGAACGATAACTATAATGATAAAGATTTTGTTCTAAATAGACTGAACAAAATTATAAACGCAGCACTTTGGTTTTTGCACCCAATTTTCATGAGCTGAACTCAAAGATGTACACAAAAGGCCTATTTCTCTCAAATCTGTTTTAGTGAGCACTTCTCCTTTCCTCCTAGAGTGACCTTTTATTTTGTTTTATTGTGATTAAGGCACACCTGTGCAATAATCATGCTGTCTAATCAGCATCTTGATATGCCACACCTGTGAGGGGGATGGATTATCTCGGCAAAGGAGAAGTGCTCACGAACACAGGTTTAGACAGACCTGTGAACAATATTTGAGAGAAATAGGCCTTTTGTGTACATTGAAAAAGTCTTAGATCTTTGAGTTCAACTCATGAAAAATGGGGGCAAAAACCAAAGTGTTGCGTTTTTCTTTGCGGGTTTCAGATTCTAGAGAGCGTTTGACTGGACAGAAAATCTGAAGCTGAAGTGCAGAGTGATGTCATCAAAATCACGGATCCTTATTGGCTGTAAGTCTTGAATGCTTATATCTTCTAAATGTTATCATTGTTTTGGTGAACACTAGCTTATAGATAACAGTAAGGCTAACACATTCACACTAAAAGCCAAAAAAAAGTTACATTTTGATTTTAAGGGTGACTTTAAACCTCAATGTTGGGATTTAAGAACGGATATATTTTCATCATAATGAACATAAATCAGACTAAAAGCAGGAAAACTATAATGTCAACCCAACACTGTTGTGTGCCTGTGTGTGTATTTTTCACAACACCATGGTAAATGTCAGTAAAATTCACACCTGTTTGAAAAATCCCAGGTTCCCCCGTCTGTGTTTGTGCTGTGTTCAGCTGCTGGGAAGTTTATTAACCTCTACTGGAAACAATTTGAACGACAAAAAGACTGTCAATGGCTCTGTTTGAAGGAGATTTGACATTTGATAAAGAATCATTGCTAGCATATTTCACAAAGAACAACAAATAACACTGACTGAATTAAACAGGACATTTTGAAGTAGAAACTAGTATTTTCAGGTCAAATGTTGGCTGCTCTATCTTTGTTTAATTTACAACTTAGAAAAATATAACACAGTGTATGTTATTCTGGCAGAAACTGTGGGACATTTCTGTTGAGCAGACACTACGTAAAAGACCTGGATTAGATCAGCCTGAAGTCATCGTGATGAGCCGCTGTTACGCAGAAGCACAGCGCTGTGTGGACAGACGACAGACAGACAGGTGTTTGGAGAACAAGATGGAGGGATGGGGGAGAAGGACTGGCACGCAAGAGATCTTATCACACACTAATTGTAGAAGAAAGAAAAGCAGCGATGACAGAACGATGACTATGTAAAAAGGGCAGAGAGAGGCAAAGAGGGAGAGAGTCGACCGCTGTGATTATTGTTTCTCACGAAACCTGTTGAGAACCGTTCCGGGACATTGTTCAGCCCAAGATCATAAGAAACAAATGCTACATTATATTTTGCAGTTTGAGAATGAAGTCTGTTTTAGAGAATTCATTATTATATGCAACATATAATTAGGTTAAATATAGACAGACAGACAGATAGATAGATAGATAGATAGATAGATAGATAGATAGATAGATAGACAGACAGACAGACAGACAGACAGACAGACAGACAGACAGACAGACAGACAGACAGACAGACAGACAGATAGATAGATAGATAGATAGATAGATAGATAGATAGATAGATAGATGATGGACAAAAAGATAGACATACAGACGGACAGAGAGATAGATAGATAGATAGATAGATAGATAGATAGATAGATAGAT
>JARQWZ010004043.1:47500-128439 GCA_033150135.1 Gobio occitaniae
TGCGCCCTCAAGGTGTGCCAAAATGGTGTTTAATAGGGTACATATCGCATATCAACACCCCTGCCTGACCTGTAGGCAAACTGAAGCGGGTCTAGATTTGCCTGTACCATGGTCAAAAGTGCATTCTTCACAATCCTTACTCAAAAAAATGATACGTTGGACTTGCTTAACTTTTTTACGTCAACAGGTTCCACGTAACTGGGTTATGTTGAATTGAATTAACATTGTTTATTTCAGTAAACTTTTTGTAAATAAGATTAATTCAATACCATTTAGTTAAATCAGGTTAACATGCTTAATTTTGTCCAAACCAATTCAATTATTCTATAATTAATATCAAACCAAAACAAGTAAACCATTTTAAAATTTTTATTTAGTTACATTTTTACAACATTTACAAATGTTATCTAACAAGAAAACCTTTTACAAAATATTTTTGGCTAGCCAGAAGATGGCTTGTTACATACATGTCATAACCAAATTAGTTTTTTATTATTAAAGGTGTCATGAACTGGCTTTTTATTTTAATACTGTTTTCTGAGGTCAACTTATGACGTTTGCGTGGTTTTTACATCCAGAAACATCATAATGAATAAGTAATAGGCGATTTTCTGCCTTGGTTTTGACGCTCTCTGAAGAAACTCGGTTTTGATGGGCGTGCCGCACTGAAGACTTGGAAGTAAACGCCCACGGCTAGGATTGGATAAGATTTGCATATTTAATGAGCTTCAGCTCCCCTCAGTACATGTGGAAATTGTTTTGAAAGCGTGTGGAGAAACGCTTACAGGACTCACAAAATATCTTTATCAAACAAACAATAATTAATCTCTCATCCACCCGCGATTGATTGGAATGTAATTTTTTTATTACTTGGCTCGCCCAATCAGTGAATATAACCGCAAACCGTACACACACACACACACACATACGTGCGCACGCTCACAAGAAAGGAATGTTATTTCACTATTTAAGAGCCCGTCAGCAGGCCGGTGATAGCCCGTCTGAAAAACACATAGCCCCGGGACGTTGGGCTTTGCGAGCACTGGCATTACAAGTCTGATCACGAATGAACCAATAATAACAGCTTCTCCAGCCTGTGACCGCGTGCTAAGGTATGTAATCAATAGATATCAAACCATCTGTAACAAAGCAATACTAACACATATAAAAAAAAAACCTGTTTTACTCACATAAGTGTGTGTTGCACCGTTCCTGTCGGATCCAATATAGAAGGCACAGCATTGTGTTTTAATCTCAATATGTCTGCAAATCCAGTCTCGACCTCTATCTGGTTAACAATCGATTCTGCGGTGAAATAAAGCGAACAAAGACGCAATGTCTTACGCACGTGAGCTGGAAACGGCATGTTTATTGCTCAGTAGTGCGACCCGTTTAGCTCCACGAGTCGGTGGGCGGGGCTTGAGGTGGTGCTTCTGCATTCTATGACGTCAGTGGTTGACATATTGTGAGATCTCTCGTTTTCTGGGCCTGGTGTCAATAAAAGATTTTCTTTGAATAACAAGGAAGTTTTCAGCTCTGAAACTTACAGGATATTCTTATATCACAATGAACTTTTATATACCAAAGGCTCAAGGGTAAGTTTATTTCTCAATTCATCACTCCTTTAAAACAACTTTAATTGTTATTAGCAGGTCCTCACCCCATACACATGCTCTACACTTGTTGTTTCATCCACAATGGTAACCTCCAAAAACAGTAACATACCAGAATCTCTTTTAAATATATAAATAAAAGAACATTAAACATTAACAAGTCTGCCAATTTCTTCATCTTGACATACAATAACATTTTATTTCAACATTTACTCTCTGTATCCAGTCCTGTGCAAAGCATGATGGGAAGGGCAAATGTCCCTGTTTTCTATAATGCAGTTTTAAAACAACTAAAATAATTTATGTAACTCAAATGGATTGTGTAAAGTGGTTGAAAAAATTGTGTTGGATTAACTTAATTTACTTAAGTAAATTGAACAAGCATCAAATGTTATTTTCGGCCTACTTAACTGAAACATTTTCTTTCTAAATGAAAATATTGAGTTGAGCTAAAAGGCAACTGTTTCAAGTCAGTTTAACACAATGCAATTTTGTTTGAATGAGAAATCTAATACAATGGTGTAAAATGAATTTTTTTTTATTTTTATAAACTGAACAGTATCGAAAAAAACATTTTTTTGAGTGAAGGCTTTCATTACCAGAGAAGTAAGTGCTACTGGCCTGTACTCATTTAAAGATTTTACATTATTCTTAGGCACAGAAACAATAATATACTCCTTCCAAAGAGGAGGAACCTTATGAAGGCTCAATGACATTCTAAAAATTAAACAAAAAATATCCACCAATTGTTCCGCACAGTTCTGAAGAATACGACTTTCAATACCATCCGGGGCAGGGCTTTTCCTCTCTCTTACATCCCGAAAAAGTTTTAAAACCGTATCTTTCTCAACATGAACACTATTCTGCTCTAGAGCAGCATTGTTAAAAACGGCCAATTCCTGACAAAAATTACGACTATTAAAACGATTATAAAAAACATTCAGATGATTTGAAAGATCAAAATCAAGCTTCCTTTTTTTTAAATTATTATTATTAATTTAACTTGTTTTTGTAGTACCTTATACTGAGTCACATCACCTTGATTAAAACAAAGTTTTCTCTGTATTATAGACATTTCACATTTCTTTCTTGGGAATAACAAGAATCTCACAGAAAGAAATAGAAGCTGACACAGTCTCTGTAAATTCATCTAAATCAGCACAAGCATCAGTAAACACATCCCAATCTGTGCAACTAAAACAAACGGTAGATTCACCAGACCAGAACTAAATGACGTTCCGGCTTAGTTTTCTTCAGGACCGATTTGTATAATGGAACCAAATACACAACATTATGATCAGATGAACCTAGGGGAGCTCTACAAAATGATTTATATGCTCCCTTTACAGATCCGTTTGTCTGTCTATCACCAGACCAAGCTCAATTTAAGACTGAACATTGGTCTGGGGAGTCTGCTCTGTATTTTCTACAAGAGGCGTGATCAACGAGCATAAATTAAATGACTCTGTACGCAATTGGATAGTCCTTCAACCAATCAGACCTCAAGAGGCGTGATCAACAGGCATCGATCCATCCCTTCTCTATCCATCATCGTGTTAAACCCGCCAATAGTGGATAAGCCAGTCTGTGATTGGTTCCCGCAAAAGTGTAACAGAAGCAGTAGAAATTAATGTACAGGTTTCCAGACTGAGTTGCAGAGCGAAATCAAATCTCCGGCAGATCAGGCTGGGTTTACCCAGTCTACAGATCCATAACAATTATCCAAACATTTCATATAACGTATAAAACAGGTTACATACTGATAAAAACCACACAGGGATTTGCCCATTTTACAATGATTAAAATCACCCATAATAAAGTTTGGTGTGTCCGGTGATATCCCTTGAAGTCTTTGTACAGTTTTAACAATAATTGGAGTTGCCGTATCAGCATTAGCTCTACATTCAGCATCAAAACACAACAATTGAGCTATACTAGTCAAGAGTAAATCTAAAGTAAATGATCAAGTACCCTCAGTTCTATTTTAGTTCCTGGAACTAACCATTTGTCAGTTCAACATACTATTCCTATTTCACTTTAATGTACTTGTTTTCTTAAGGCAATTGGTTTTCATGCTTATTGGAGAGTTTCTCAAATTAATATGTATAAATATAAACATAAAGAGAAAGCCGTACAGTAAAGTCTTTGGGTGAGTGATTACTTCACCAATCAACTTTTAAGTGCACCTTTTTACTGCTAATGATACCATTTGTACACAATAAACTCGGTATTATAAACATTCAAAGGTTGCACATTATTTAGATATCAAATGATATCTGGTCAGAATTGTGATTATGAATATATAGAGGAGGTCAGATAGGAGCCTGTAATCAGATCTGATCTTATTTTTGGTTTCAGTATGAATGGAGGGCAACTATCACACATGCCCAGCCTAATATTATACGTGACCTTTGGCCTTAAAAGACAGTCAAAGACTTTGAATACTTTCATCCAAAACTGAAAATTCAGACATTTACTCAACCTCGCACTGTGGTAGTGAACAGTGAATAGATTCAGGTGGTTAAATTCAAAATTACTTACTCATACGTAACTTTATTTGTCGAATTAAATGGTGGTAACCATGTCGAGGTATATAACAATGATTCGTTTTCTGTTGAAAGGTATCCAGACAGTTGCTCACCTGTCTAATAAAACACATGCAAGATCGGCATCTCTGACTAAAGTTTGTTGCGAAGCTCTCTCTTCATCTAGGAAATGCCACACCAATATTGATCCTCATTTTGTTTCTCCTCTTGTCCAAAACTCTTCTTGAGTCATTTGATTCACACGTACCTTTATGTTTCTTGGAGTTAACTTTGGCGACAATAGTTTCTGCTGCAAACAATAACAAATAATTGTGGTACATGACGAATGTGCAAAATAACAACAGAGTGGCATGCTAGATGCTACAACTTCTAGTTACCATTATGGAGATCAGTGTTCACTTTAGTCTTTCTCTTGCTGCTGTAACTGTGTGTTTCTGATGCATGTTTGTCATGTCAAAAATGTCATGTAATGTCATGTGTCATGTCATTGGTCACTTTTTAGTGATGGTTTATTTATCATGTAGTGAGATCTGATTAAAAACTGTGGGGAACTTTTTTGCTCTCACGTGAAACTCCCGATCACATGGATTCCTATTGGGATTCCTGGATTTCGGCAGTGAAATTTCATCAAGCAATAGTAAATGTTTATTGTAAAAGAGCCATAAAAAAACAAACCTCTGATGTCTTTTGTTCCACAGTTACTTGTGTACTGTTCCTGTTTCAGATTACATTGCAAAAAGTCTTGTTTCACAGTAAAGCATGTTGTGGGCGGACAGCATTCGAGCCACATATTCAGCGAAAGGAAATAGTGCACCACCCCCCCCTTTATAGGTCTCTTCTTGTAAATCAGGGCTGTTTCTGTCAGACAGAGCTCTGTGTAGAATCAGTTTTACTTTTCACTGCACATGAAGAGTAGGGTTAGTTTGGGTTGCTTATTTGGGTTTTAAGATATGTGTTATATCTTAAAACCCAAATTTTAAAACCCAAATTTTAACCCAAATTTTGTGGGCTTTCCTGTAGCTCAAACAGTTGAGCATGGCACTAGCAATGCCAAGGTCATGGGTTCGATTCCCAGGGAAAGCAAGAACTGACAAAAAATGTAAAATGTGTACCTTGAATGCAATGTAAGTCGCTTTGGATAAAAGCGTCTGCCAAATGCATAAATGTAAATGCGTAAATGTTATCATTTTAATGGAGGATATACTTATATCCAAGTGTGACAGAACTAATGACGGGCAACATTTTCTTGCTGAGCATTTCCTAAGAAAACTTTCTTTGACATAGTATAAAGAAATACAGAATACAGCCTTCTTATCCTTTTGAAAAGGAGTTCAGCTTTTGTTACATTTTGCCATTCTGTACTCCTATCTTGCCTAACTGCTATCAGTATTACTGTAACAGATCTATCGCTCAGACAGGCAACAATTCATTAGCATTAATAAACACAAATCCGCGGAGGACCTCAAGGATCTGTTCTCGGTCCACTTATATTTTCAATCATGCTTCCTCTGGGTCAGATCATCCGGCGTCATGGTCTTCATTTCCACAGTTACGCTGATGATGCTCAAATCTATCTTTCTGCTCAGCCAAATTCTGTTAATTCCTTCCATTATATCCTGCCACTGTAAAATCCAACAGTGATTCTAACACTATTTATTTAACTTTAATTAATGTCTTAACTTACTTATACAAATCTAGTAATCTGTACTATTCACATACTAAACCTTTTTACTCAGAAAACACAAGTTAAGATTAATTGATTGGTTTGAGTGTCATTTTGTCAAGCAACATTTTTGAACTCATGTCCTCTGCTTCTGCAGTTATTGTTCTCTGTTTGCATTCAATCATTTCACAAAGTCATCTTGAATGTTGAATTGTCAATACAACTGCATATTTTGAGAGAACATCACATTAACTGGTGGTCATGGTGGTCATAAAGGGATGGACATGGTCAGACACAATGCTCAGTTAGGCCGTGGCATTTAAACGACACCCAATTGGCACTAAGGGGCCTAAAGTGTGCCCCCACACCATTACACCACCACCACCAGCCTGCACAGTGGTAACAAGGCATGATGGATCCATGTTCTCATTCTGTTTACCATCTGAATGTCTCAACAGAAACCGAGACTCATCAGACCAGGCAACATTTTTCCATTCTTCAACTGTCCAATTTTGGTGAGCTTGTGCAAATTGTAGCCTCTTTTTCCTATTTGTAGTGGCGATGAGTGGTACCCGGTGGGGTCTTTGCTGTTGTAGCCCATCCGCCTCAAGGTTGTGCGTGTTGTGGCTTCACAAATTCTTTGCTGCATACCTCGGTTGTAACGAGATCTATCAGCTTGAATCAGTCGGCCCATTCTCCTCTGACCTCTAGCATCAACAAGGCATTTTCGCCCACAGGACTGCCGCATACTGGATGTTTTTCCCTTTTCACACCATTCTTTGTAATCCATAGAAATGGTTGTGCGTGAAAATCCCAGTAAATGAGCAGATTGTGAAATACTCAGACCGGCCCGTCTGGCACCAACAACCATGCCAAGCTCAAAATTGCTTAAATCACCTTTCTTTCCCATTCTGACATTCAGTTTGGAGTTCAGGAGATTGCCTTGACCAGGACCACACCCCTAAATGCATTGAAGCAACTGCCATGTGATTGATTGATTGGTTGATTAGATAATTGAATTAATGAGAAATTTAACAGGTGTTCCTAATAATCCTTTAGGTGAGTGTATAATATAATTCTGTCGATAATACCTCTGAGATATTTTTTAAAGGCGTCATGAACAGGCTTTTACAGTTTTTTATACTGTTGTCTGAGGTCAACTTATGACGTTTGCGTGGTTTTTACATTCAAAACAACATAATTAATAAGAAATAGGCCATTTTCCACCCTGGTTTTGATGCTCTCTCAAGAAACACTGGGTTTTGATGGGCGTGCCGCAATGAAGACTTGGAAGTAAACACCCTCGGTTAGGATTGGATAACAGTTTTGCATATTTAATGAGCTTCTGCTCCCCTGTGAGTAGGTTACATGAGGAATTGTTTTGAAAGCCTGTGAGAAACGGCAACCGAAATAATTTGTCCCACAGGGCTCGCAAAATGTCACTTAAACATTTTTACTCACATAAGTGTGGTTAATCTCATCCTGTCTGCAAATCCAGTCTCTTGTTTAAAAATAAATCCGTGGTTAAATGAAAGAACAGACGCGCAATGTCTTCCCCATGTGAGCTGGATATTCATTAAAAATAAAGTTCGACCACGCATTTGGGATCCGAATGAAGCTTGTGTGGTATGTTTAGAAATTTGACGCGGTTTAGCTCTATGCATGCCTGTGTTATGTTAGTGGCACAAGTCAGTGGGCGGAGCTACAGAATCAGGCATTGTTCTTCTTCTGTTGAAGTGGTGCTTCACTACACTCAGACGACGGCACATTCTCAGATCGATCGTTTGCTGGGCCTGGTGTCAATAAAAGCTTTTCTTTGACTAACAAGGAAGTTTTCAGCTCTAAAACTTACAGGGTATTTTTATATTACTATGACCTTTTATATATCAAAAGCTCAAGGGAAAGTTGATTTCTCAATTCATCACCCCTTTAATACATGATACAACCTAATTTAACTATCTAAAGTTAAATAAAAAATGGTTACAGCGACCCCTAAGTAGAAAGTCTTAAAAACCTAAAACAACTTTTGGTGATTTTGCTACGTTTCTGTAAAATGTTTATTCGTTTTTCTGTGCCACAAGCAGAGAACATCAGGAACATCTTGAAGTCATCTGATCTTCTGTTTCACCACGTTTCCTAAAAATGTTGTTGCATGGCGAACAAAGACAGGATTTGGGTGAGTGTCTCACTTATATGGACAATGGCAAATAAGTTGAAAGGAAATAACAAATCGAGTGCGAAACTCAAGGACTTGGAAATCTGTTTCCAGAGGAACAATATTTGAGTGATCGGCATCCCTGAACATTTAGAGTTTCCCTAAATAGCAAGATGAAATTGATACTAGGGATGCTTCTCAAAGGGAATGTTGCATTGTAGAAAGGCTGATAACTGAGCGTGCAAACATGATCCTGAAACATTACATCACAGTATAAAATCACTGCCATTAATGAAGACAAATCAATGTGGACATGGAATTGTCTCAATGTAACTGGCTGTTTGAGATATAACTTCAGCAGCTACTATCTTCACATCAGCCTTTACTGGGTGAAAGTGCAGCACTCAAACAGAAAATGAAAGTAAATATAAGGTCAGTTATTTTTTTCTTTGCTGCCGCTTCTTCACTGTAAAACATTAACAGAGACCGTTACAGGTGCAGGTTAAGCCTCCTCCAAAACTGAACTATTGTAAAAATCACTCCCACCGTTTGATTTCCTTTCATCCAGCGTGTATATAAACCCCCTTGAGATGATCTAAGAGTCAGTCCACCCTGATATGAAGTGTCATCTGACATAAACAGCCTCTCTGATCTCAGGTCAGTGTTCACAAGCCATTTGATGACGTGTTATTATAGTGTAGCATGTATAGTAACTTCATTTTTTTTATATACATTACAGGTGCACTCAACTTTAAAAACTTTACAGACTCTACCAGCTCCTCAGAAGTTGTTTGTTGACGGTAAGACATTTATTATGTGTTATAATTATGATGATTGATATAATTATGATGATAATGATTTAAAGATTAAGAATGTCATCTATATATATATATATATATATATATATATATATATATATATATATATATATATATATATATATATATATATATATTAAAATGTATAGATTACTATATATAAACAGATTACTTACAAATTAAAGACCATTACTGATTCCAAATTACATGACAAAATTAGGAAAGTAATCCATTACGTTACATATTTTAGATAATATAATCGGATAACTTTTAGATTACTTTTGACCTAACTTGTTTATCACATTGAAAGTATCACATTGAAGACCCTTGATTTAATCAATCAAGAAGTAACTGTTCACTTTTAAATATATAAATATATATATAGGGCATAATGTACTGTAATAATTATGCATTTACTTTTTACAGCTGTTTTTGCACTTCATTGTGTTGTGTTAGGGTTAACGGAAATGTCTGTAAAATGACTGGATAATGGGTAATAAGCTTCCAGTACCTTTTCTGTTATTTTACAGATTTAAATGTAATATAATCTAATTATAAGTACTTCATTTTTGGAATCTGATTCTGTAAGATTACGTAATCCAGATCTACCCTGCACTGTTTAATATTTATTTACAGCAATGTAGAAATATATGTATTACTGTAAATGCATTCCACACCTTCCAGAAATCAAACGTTTCACAGTTTTTTCTGTGATTGTGAGTTCAAAAGAGGGAACAGAACAGGGACTTAAATGTTCTAGGAGACAGAAGGAAACGATTATATAAACATATTGTCTCATGTGTCGCTGGCAGGAATCACGTGACGGCATGGACTTCTTCAAAGCGGTGGGCGCGGTGGCATCGGGTGTGGCGGAGGGGACGGTGGGCGTGGTCAGGGCCGTGGTGGATGTTCCTGTGGGGATGGTGAAGGGAGCCGCTGACAGCATTAAAGAAGCCAGCAGTAAATTGGACAGCGCCAGCACACCCGGCGATGGAGTGAACGCTGTTTTCGGTCTGCTGACGTCTCCAGTGACTGGAGCGGTGTTCGGAGGAACTAAAGAGATCGTCAATGCGCCAGGGAAAGTTGTGCAGGGTGTTGTAGATGGTGTCGAGAGAGTGTTAGACGACTGAGAAAATTTGATAATACTGTGTACACCTTTCAATAACTTGTATCTGTGAATTATCTGTCAACTGGACAAAATTGCTAATAAAAAATGTGAATTATATGAAAAACACAATATTTCATACACTCACAGTTGTCTTTGGTCCTTCTGTTTTCAGCATTTGAATACTTATAGTGTTCATGAATGTCGGAGAGTTATTGATTGAAGAAGTTAGGGATGAATAGGGAGAGGATGAAGGGGAAGAGAGAAGGGGATGTAGTCAGGCTGATGTTGGCGGCCGTGAGAGGGGGCATCATCTCAGTTAACAGTAGGCCGAGAGATTAGGACCCCCCGATACAGCCTGGAAGGGAAGAGAACAGGGGATGAATGGATGAGAGAGGCGGCCCGATATAAGAAGGTTTTGAGTCAGGTGATTGGTTGAGGCGTTGTCCCGCTCCCGGATTTAAAGCTATGGGTAGGCATTGGGCAATGTTTTTTTGTTATACTGGTTGAAAAGTATAACAAAAACGGCAAAAACTCCAAAACTGCCTACCCTAGATAAACCGGACCTTTAGAACAAACAGAAACTGAAAAACTTCAAATTAAGAGTCTCTGAAACTGAATAACAAAACTAGCCGTGACAATGAATGCACCTGATAATATAATTCGATATTTAACACAGTATAAAAACTCAGATATAGTATTTAGATAACGTGATATCTGGTCAGAACACAAGATCAGATGTGTAATGTCTGTAATCAGATGTGATCTTGGATTTTGATATGTGGAGGACAAACTATCAGCCAATGGCCAACCAAAAATAGATAAACCGGTGTCCTTTGCTCTTAAAGATCCCATTCAAACATTTACAGCGGCTCAGATGGTCGTATAATCCGTTTTAATTCACACATTCAATATGCTTGCTCATTGTAATACACCCTGTCTGTGAAACCAGACCTAAATCTTCACATGTGTCTACTGTGTGAAAGAGCATCTTCAGGAAAAGCCCTGGTTTACAGGAAAGACTGTGAAAGTGAAACTAAATAAAGTCCAGAGGTTTTCCCTTCACATTCCCACTGACGGTCTGATGGATAATGAGGAGCATGTTCTTCATCAGCCAGAGAAACTGTGAAATCTGAGAATGTGGAAGTATGTTTTCTCAGCCAGAGATAAATATCGTCACAAAGATTTCAGATTTCTTTATTTAAGCTAAAAATGAACAGAAACCACCCAAACAATCGACCATCCAGTAAATGCAGGTCAGTGTTCACAATCTGTGACTTTATATTGAACTTTGTCATGTGTAGGCTAGAATGTTTAGCACTTCATTTCATTTGCATTTACACAAATGCTCATTTACATTACAGGTGTTTAAACACAACTTTACAGACTCTTTCGGCTCCTGAGAGGGCATGTGTATTTACATTCATAGTGTATTTACTACTATATACTGTTCATAAATTTGGGTCAGTAAGTCTCTAGATTAGATAAAATATTGTGAAATATTACTACACAATGTTTTCTATGTGAATATATAGTAAAGTGTAATTTATTCCTGTGGTTAAAGCTGAATTGATCATCATTACTAGTGTCACACGATCACATGAAGAACAGCATTTATTTGAAATAGATTTTTTTTTTCAAATGATGTCTTTAGCAATTTTATGTGTCATTGATGAATTAAAGTCCACTGAAAAAAAAACAAAACAAAACAAAAAAACCCACTGACCCCAAACGTTTGAATGGCAGCGTTTGTGCAATATTTTCAACCATTCATGATTATTGAAATAAAAAAAAAAATAAATAAAAAAAAAATGTATATATATATATATATATATATGTGTGTGTATAATAGAAACATTTATAGGCCTACTCCAACTTTTAACTTTGCTAATATTTCCAGGTTTTCAATGACTGCAGGAATTTAAGAATAATAAGGGACTAAAATCTAGAAGATTACTATTATGTTAAGGGTCATTCCTGGTATTCGGTAATATTTCAACTTTTATTTTTTTACTACATTTTCTAAATACCCCACATCATTGGGCACATATTAAACCAGCTCAGGCATTAAAGACCTTTTATTATTTTAAGTTTATAAACATATTTTAGTCTCAACCCTGTAACGGACAAAATGGAATTGGTTTAAAAAAGATTTTACACAAAACCTCATCTTCACCAAAAAAACATCTACCTACTGCTCATGTGTCCATCATAACAATCACCCCTTAACTGTCACCCCCCTTTTTGAGAATACATATGAAAATGCACTATATAGACCAAAGTTTGGTCCCATTTAAAAGAAGACGCTCTGCAGATTATTGCTGAAGTGAAAGCTATTCATATGAAAGTATGAAAAAGTTATGGAATTTTAAATCTACTGTAAATGAAAAATACTGTACAAAATATTTTTATTTCATATAAAATATATATTTTATTTAAAACAATTACTATAAAATTACTTTAAAATCAAAACCATATGTCTAACCAAGTTGTGTTCCAAATTTGAAGTTGATATCACAAAAATTAAAGTCCCCATGAGATTTTGTTTAGGCGCTATACCACAAATAACCACCGGGTGTCATTCAAATTCCATTGATTGTTTTTTTTATGCATTTTCCTGTAAATTTCTGTCCAAATATCACTTCCATCACAAAACAGTCCCTAAATATGGACCCTTGAGACTCAGACCTTTCCGACAATATGTGTTTTGTCAAGATTGGGAAAGATTTTAAATATAAAGTAGTTCAAATAATTGTTGCAATATGAAACATGACACCGCCCACTAGGGGAGGAGCCCGCTTGAAGAATTTAGAGTAACGTTTCCATGGTAACACAATGTCCGATTTCAAAACGGGTTTCACAGGATGAATTTTGAGTTTGTACGCTTTCAAATGATACCTAATTTATGATAAGTACTTAATTATATGATACGAAAAAAAGGCGATCAATAAAAGAGCACCGTTGACAGTCAAGTTAAAAATAGGCACATTGTGTATCTATGGTCTCTTTATCTTTGAAAAAAAAAAGTTCAATTTAGATGTTTAACTTAAACCACCATTTTATCGTGTCAGTCCTTAACATGTCAGCAAGAAATGCCTTCATCTTTAACCATCTTCCTTATTTTTAATGTGACAAGGTCGAGAATAGTGTGACAGGGTTGAAGACTGTAACGGGTTTGACGGGAGACATTGCCTTAGTTTAGTCTCTCTGTCATATTGTGCCCTTCTTTCTGGGAACACAGTCTTTCTGCTGCGGATGTGGCAGCCATTTTGGATGCTTGTCAGTGTTCAAGTGGACATATTACAGCAAATATTCAAATTATAAGGCCAATGTTCCTCTTGTAGGAGAACAGACCATATATTGCAGCAATGAAATAAGTATATTGTATATACTCATGGATTGAAATAACATTTAAAAAAATAGCTTCTAAACTTTATGTGACGGGGTTGAGTTGTTAAGCTCTCTGACTGTGATACGCCTCAAAAATACAAATATCAAGTATGACACTACTCAATTTCTTCTGCAGCACTGTTAAAGAGAGCTGAATGATGTAATCGCTGGTAAATGATGTCACATATTGGTGGAGCCTAAATTATTATGGGTGGAGAATGGTTAGAGTGACATGGTTAAGTTTATGAGGGACATAACTTTATGGTCTGCTTTATATATATACAAGAATACTTACAAAATTGCCAAAAATATAGACACTGTGCACATTTTGTTATGTTTATTATTATTAACATATATTATTTAAAAGCAATAATATTTTTTATTCATTAAAGGACATACTGAAGAATTGCGAAGAGCTTTTAACATTTAATTTTGGTGGACCACCAAAGTCTGGGGGACTGAAATATTACCGAATCCCAGGAATGGCCCTTTAATAAACAATATATTCCGCCTGCAGGAATAAGAAGCGAGACGGCATGGACTTCTTCAACGTAGTGGGATCAGTGGTGTTGGGCGTGGCCGAGGGCGTGGTGGGCGTGGTCAGAGCCGTGGTGGACGTTCCTCTGGGGGTGGTGAAGGGAGCCGCTTACAGCACCATCGAGGCCGGCGGTAAACTCCTCAGTTCTGGCTCGCCCGCGGAAGCTTTCGGGAATACTGTTGTTCTGCTGGCGTCTCCAGTGACCGGCGCGGTGGTCGGAGGAACTAAAGAGATCGTCAAGGCGCCAGAAAAAGTTGTGCATGGCGTTGTTAATGGTGTTAAGAGAGTTTTTGATGATTAATATGTGTGAAAGTTTGAAGGGTCCATACTAATACTGCACAAACAGCGCCACCTGCTGCCAATGAGAATAAATACAGCCAGCATTTATCACCAAAACATCTGAGAACTGGACAGAAATGTGAGTTAGGAACAACTGGACTCCCAGTTAAAGATGGTTTGACCAATGTCTCTTCAATACTTAATATTGTAACATAATACATCAACACTGATTGCGCTATCTTCACAATGTCACACATTTTATTTCTCTGGTCCTCCTGTTTTCAGTTGATAAACATCACATCACATGAATCTTTGTTTTTCTTCAGAAAACTCTGCATGTTTATATGTCAAGATGCTTTTAGATACTCATCATAGTCATCATAGGGAAAGATTTGCTTTGTGAATCGCATGCAAACATAACATTATAGCATTTCTATCAGACATCGTTCTTATATATTATCAGGTAATCTTATCATCAAGTGCAGAATTTAAGTTGCATTTAAATAAAGATTTTAATGTAAATACACCTGAATTGTGTTGATTTTTCTCTCATTCAGTCATGCAATGTGGGTTGCTCCTGAAGTGTTACTGTAATTACTTATTAAAATAATTGTTCATTAATGAAAACTGTACAAAACAGCACATTCTGGAGCTGAGACACACAAACAAAAACGTCCACCTCTATCAGAAAGACTGAACTGTTGTTTTAGACTTGTGTTTTACTTAAAAGCTTTAATACAAATGAAGTGTTTTGTGTTGTTTTGGCTGCGAAATATCCCTTTGAAGAAATCGTTTACACAAATTACATATACAGACATTAAAACATCTTGTGACATATACTGTGTCTCTTTTGAGGAGCTCTGCACGTGTATGATGGGTCTAAGTCAGTCTTTTTTTAAAGGGGGCCGGATTCGATATTGTGGACATACCCGGGGGCCGGTCCTTTTTTTAACCTATTATTAATATTTATATATATATATATATGACATGTTTGTTTCTTTGAAACATGACAGATTTGACAAAAGCTTGAGCTAACACACTGTAAAAAATTTATAATCTTCCCAACTCAAAATTTTCTAGTGACTGGTCACATCTAAAATTTTCAATTGGCCAAATTGAATTTCTGTGAATTGAATTTTATCCATTGTGTCAACAGTCTGTTAACATGGGCTCAATTAGAAATAATATGTTGAGCCAATGGAAAAATGTAATTTACCAACACTGTATAAAATGTCAGGCCTCTCCAATTTAAAATTTTCTAGTGACCGATCACATCTAAATTTTTCAATTTGGCCAACTAAAACATTTTAATGTGATCAGTCACTAGAAAATTCTGAATTGGAGAAATGTTTTACAGTGAAACTGAGGTTGGTCCAATTAAATATTTTAAATTGTAGTAACAATTGTTTATTTCTCACTGTCCCAAAAGACAAAAATGACTAAAAACATAAATATATTAAGCAAAATACAGAAACAGACAACAGGGTTGACATTTCATCACATTACTTTATTAACAATTAAATTTCAACACAGGATATTTGGGTGAAAATACCTTATTTTCAATAAGGAAAAACTCTGAATACATTCAATAAGTCTTCTGCATAACAGGATGTCTTAAAGTGGTGAAGGGCACTGCAAGCTAATGAAGAACAGAAGTTTCTTCATTATATAATGAGGATGAGACGAATGAATGGACATAAGAAAATCACGAGCTTGACGTGTTTGATATTAAAAGACAATAACTTAAGCCCTGAAAGAGGCCGACGCCAAACGCACCGTGTTCAACAGTCGCATGCCGCACATATCACACAAATGACTTAATTTCCTTATTACCTATTGTTTTAGACATATAAGACATGAGGAAAATAAAACTATTGTCTACAGGCTACCATTAGATAATTATGTGGTAAACGAGAACACACGCATGAACAATGAATGCATGAACTCGTGATTCTACAAAATGTCTTTTAGGGTGCTTTCACACTAGCAGTTTTGGTGCGCACCCGGGTTCGATTGACGTCAGAGTTCGGTACGTTTGGATGATGTGAACACGGTCTTCCGAACTCGGGTGCGCACCCGCGAACCGTACCAGAGTCCGCTTAAAAACGGTGGTCTGGGGTACGGTTCATGTTAACTCCGGTACGGTTCGCTGCTGATGTGAACGCAATCGCACTAAATCTAAAGCATTTGCAGTACATTTGCGGCATATAGACGCAAGTGCCATTACGTACTGAAGCTTTAGAAACAAAACCAACGGTTAGAAAACTAAAATATAAAAGTGAGGTGAGCAACACTATGCATTTTGCCGCCTTCACGCTCGCTGTCGTTACTAAGCAACCGGGTAAACAGCTGCTGCTTTGATGACGCAAACGCACCCCGGTTCGGATCCAAATAATATAATATGAACACAGTCCAGCGGGGGCAGGGGGAGGGGGGAGCAGTCGAACTCGGGTTCGGTCCAGGCAATCAAACCAAGTGTGAAAGCACCCTTAAAGTCCCAGTGAACCGGAAGTTGCAACTGACTTTATTTCAGTGCTGTGACGTATTTCCAGGTGAAACGGAATATTGAAAAGAGGGCAGGGTTTTACTTCAGCGCTCCTCCTCTCCATCTCGCGCTCATAGCAGACTAACGGATGGAGGGGAGTGGTTAAGGATATTCAAACCCAAGCCGGCGCATAGTCGTCATCGGAAAGGGAACGCCATTCAAGACCGGAAGTTACTTTTCAGATTTTGATTAAAGATTACCGCGGCAAACAATTTTTTTCTGTGTATTAACTTGCACGGATTAGTTGTTCACCCTAAGACCTGTAATGTGGGCCAACAAATTAAATAAGACCGATTTTGATTTCATGAGGACTTTAAACTTCATACCCGGTCATAAAGCAAAACTCTGGAGAATAATTTCAGTGCTAAATACTCACCAACGTCTTTGTGAGATGAATATCTCTCTATTCTCTTGGGAATGTCTGTCTCGGTCTTCAGCACCTGCTGGTTCGGCTCCGCTCGCGCTGCCGCTCCCGCGATCTGCATTTGAAATCTCCACACAAACGGTTTTCTTCAAGTGCATTTTGCGCATGCGTATACCGTTTTTCGGACGTAGGACTTGTTCAGCCAACATGGATTTTTCACTTCGATTTCATAGATTGACTGAGCACAATTAAATATGTTCGGTGAATATACAATTTTAATTTTGAGTGAAGACCTTTAAGCTATGATGAGTACAATGCATCTTTTTGCATGGCGATAATTATTTGGAAGTCATTTATTGGGCCAATATGTAATGATCAATTTGCACAGTTTTTCCCCCCAATTTTTTTTTACAGTGCAGTAGAGTAGCTTGAGATAGGACACAGGAAATGTATAGATATTTAACAATATCTGTAAAACTTTCATCAACCAAAAAGTTTTAATGGGTGAAATTTTAATATTATTACGGAGTTAGAACTCTATTGTTATTTAAATTTAATAAGTGCTCTATTTAGATCACCACAGGTAAAACCACACTACAAAACTTGCTTTTCTGACTTGGTATTTCTGTCTTTTTTCCAGTCCAAATATCTAAAAATTCTTAAATCAAGATGCTTTTACTAAGGAAAATTACATATTTTTTCTTGATTCCTGGGGGAAAAAATCTAAATGAATTGAGTTTTTGCTTGAAACAAACTAAATTATCTGCCAATGGATTAGAAAAATAATCTTCCAAAATCTTCCTTAAAGATTCTAAACAGAAACATTATTTTTCTTACCCCATTGGCAGATATATTTGCTTGTTTTAAACAAAAACTCACTTCAATTTTATTTTATTTTCCAGAAAACAAGAAAAAATATCTAATGTCATTTAACTTATCTCGTAACATCTTGATTTAAGAATCTTTTGATATATTTAGACTAGAAACAAGACAAAAATACTAAATGACAGCATTTTTGCAGTGCACACAAGGCAAAAACTAATACATACATACATATATATATATATATATATATATATATATATATATATATATATATATATATATATATATATATATATATATATCTAGAATGGTATTTAGTCTACATATAAATTCAAATGCACAAAACTGCAAGTTTATGACAAAAAATAGTCTGCAATTTGGCCTTTATTACTCATTTAATACATGTCAACATTACAAATTAAATAAAATTAGATATTAACCTACATTTCTGACAAATTACCAGGGTTACAGGTAGTGTTACTACAGTAAATCCATGATAAATTCGAAATGCGAATTGTTGTTTGAAAAGTATTTTGAATCGGCTCAGCTGATTTGCACGTTAGTGTTGTTTATTAAGTCAGCGCTGTTTAACTGGAAATTAAATCAAATCACAGAGAGATCCGCAGCTCGTTCCGGAGACCTCTGCGCTGAACTCGAACGCTTCTCACGGGCTGTTTAGTGGGCGCGTGATCGAGACACTCAGCACAGGTAAACACATTTGTTCAGAGTCAGAGCTCGCGAGTTGCGCAGAGCACAGGTAGCGCTGTTTCGTTCCGCTTTGGCCGCTGTTTCCCTGGCCTAAAATCTAGTACTGCCACCTTGCGGTTACATCGCGAAAATACATGATTTGTAAATGATCCGTGGCGGGCCACATATAATACATTTTAATAGACGCGCTGCGGGCCATTTGAAATTCATCCCCGGGCCGCATTTGGCCCGCGGGCCGGACTTTGGACACCCCTGGTCTAAGTCTTTTCCTTCTGTGAGAATGTGTTGTAGATTGATATGCATATCTCAATAAAGATTAATGTTGCATTGTATTGCTGAAGCCTTGTGAAATAATCACTGCCAAAGTGGGTTTCTCTGTGTAGTGAGTATATAAAGCTAAGTTTTTTGAGAATATGACAATGATGAAATAACCGAGATTTCTTATCAAGAACCTTAAGAGAACTTTTGTACAATAATTCCAGAGGCCTCAATGTTGTTTTACAGGCCTGTGATCAACTCGTCATGCAGTAACGAAAGTGCGAGAATATAAAAGCATTTAGATATAAATGAGATGCATCTATGGTCAAAGAGTTCCTAATATATCTAAACTATGCAATGTTAATTTTCAACTTATTAGTTATCTTTTTAATATGTTTTTTAAAAATTAAATTTTGGGTCAACCCTTGATATTTCTTGACCTTCAATTATAATTTTTGATTCAGTTTTACATGACGAAATCTTACGATGATTTGTAAAGAACATAGAAACCGTTTTATCAACATTCAACGTTAAGTGCGAGTTTTTCAGCCAACTGGAAATCATTTTCATTTCCTCAGTTAACTTTCGGGCAACATCCTTAACAGTTTTACCATAAATATACACCACAGTGTCATCAGCATACATTATCATTCATTAGCACACACAGATGGAAAATCATGTATTTAAAGAGAAAACAACAGGGGCCCTAATATAGAGCCCTGCGGCACACCCATGGTGCATTTAAACAAAATTTAAACTTTACTTAAACATATCTAATTTTGTCACAACTTAATTTAATTGTGTTCAGCCAACCTACTATATTTAAAACTGAAGTTTACTTAATTAAGTTGTGTTAAAACTACATTAAATATTTGTGTTGACATAACTAACTGGGCATTGGATCTGTAGCTCCCAGCATGCTTTGCAAGGGACTCCATATAGGAGGGTACATTTAGGGATTAAAGTGTTATTTTATGTGTTTTTCTGTAAAGGGAAAGATATTATTAGTTCATGTTAGTGTTTAATGTTCAATTATTTTGGACATTTAGAGGAGTTTCTGTAATGTTTGTTGATTTTGTGGTTACTGTTATGCTGAAGAGTAGTGCCTGTGCTTAGGCTGTGGTCTATGATATATGTTAAAGTCAGGAGTGACTCTGTTCTTATATTATCATTATATACATTGTGTATGATGATGAATGAAACTGCTTATAATTGGTTTTCCAATTAAATGTTTTTTTTTTTTAAGTTTGACAAATATAAAAAGTCATGTTATAAGTATGTAAATATAATTTAAACTGTATTTGATAAAATTGAGTTGGACCAACTCAATTACATTTCATTGCATGAATTCGTTTTTTATGAGTTGGGGCTACACATATTTATTGTACGGAAAACCTGCCCTCAATTAAATTGAGTTTGTCCAATGAGTTATTTTTTTTTGAGTGCAAACAAACAGCAGCCACCTTTTTACAGTTTCTCCTGAACAAAAAAGTTTATGCTCTTATGAATTCACGCCATGTCGTAATTGCCATAGTTAAGAGCGTTTAAAACCACCTGACCGTCTTCTGACCTCATTTAACATCTGAGAGTTTTGGGGGAGTGGCTGTTTACTTAAAGGTGGAGTAAGTGATTTCTGAGAAACGCTGTTGATATTCGAAATCACCAAAACAAACACGCCCCTACCTAAAAATACCACACCCCTATTTTGATAGCTCCATGCTCAAACAATGATGAACACGCCTGCAGCACAGGCACCTCCCCCTCATGAGTGGACACACCCCCTACAGCTGATTGGCTACAAGTGTGTTGTTGGTGTTCTGCCCGATCCACTTCCAACAGTGTTCCTCAGAAATCACTTACTTCTCCTTTAACTGGAACAGCAACAAATGTTTGGATTGCAGTCGATCAGGCAGGTTAAATTCACATTTTCCTTCGACTTCATCGACTTCTTTTCTATGTGGTGAATTGTGAAATCAGCTTTTATTGATTCATTCACAGATAAAGCTAACAGGATAGCAAAGTGAACACAGATGCAGCACATAAAGTGTGTGATTGTCGGGGACGGGGCTGTGGGAAAAACATGTCTTCTGATCAGCTACACCACCGGTGCTTTTCCAGAGGTGTTTCTCCCCACTATGTTTGAGAATTATTCTGCCAATGAGACTGTCGATGGGAATCCAGTGGAACTGGCACTGTGGGATACATCAAGGCTGGAGGACAACGACAGGCTTCGACCACTTTCCTACCCTCAGACGGATGTGGTTTTGATCTGTTTCTCTCTCATTGATCCAGCCTCGTTTGCGAACATGCGTGAAAAATGGTTTCCAGAGGTCAGTCATTTTTGCCCCAGTGCTCCGATAATTCTCTTTGGGACTATGCTTGATTTGAAAGACGACAAGGACACCATTGCAAGGCTGGAGAAGATGAAACTGACCCCCATCACTTGCGCTGAAGGCCTGAGTATGACCAAAGAAATAGGAGCTGTGAAGTACCTGGAGTGTTCGGCCTTAACGCAGCAAGGCCTAAAGGCAGTGTTCGATGAAGTCATTCATGCGTTTCTATACCGGCCCCTGGCGAAGAAAAGAAGGAGAAAGTGTTTAATCCTCTGAATTGACTGAAAACACACCAGCTGTAATCTGAGCTCACCCGAGAGGCAGGAATGATGGAAAGATAAAAACTATGAGAGGCTGCTCAAGAAATAAAACATACTGTGTGTATTGTGTGAATAGTGGCACTGGTTTACAGGTTTAATATGTGCTTTAAGGACAACCCCATTGGTTTGATCAAATACACTTTGGATTGTTCGTTTATACATCGGTTTGTTAAAGTAGGCCTACATATCGGTTTGTCCAAATGCTCATTGTTTGTTCAAATATGTACTGGTAAGGATACATCGGTTTGTTAAAGAGTTAATGGGGTGTACACAATTGCTTTCTAGCTGTTCAAATATTCTTTTACATGAAAAAAGGGGTTGAACTTAAAGGGGTCGTAAATGGCATTGTTTTATGTTTCCTGGGGTGCACTTATAATGTTACTATGAATTATATATATATATATATATATATATATATATATATATATATATATATATATATATATATATATATATATATATATATATATATATATATATAAATTGTCATAATTTAGAAATTAAAGGCATTTTTCCTACCCTGATTAAAGCCTCTGATTTGAACACTCTGTTTGAAGGGGTGTGTCTGTTGTAGTGATATCTGATTAGTGAGATCGCTACTGAGTGAGCCACGCCCCTAAGCAGGGGGTTTGAGACTGTGGGTGTGTTCAATAAAGTTCAGTTACGTACCTGCTATGCTGTGTGATGAGTGCTGCTTCAGTTCATCCATGAACACAACATCTGTAAGACTTCAGTGTAAACGCCCACTGCTGTGATTGGCTGCTGTGAGACTCAGTGTAAACGCCCACTGCTGTGATTGGCTGCTGTGAGACTCAGTGTAAACGCCCACTGCTGTGATTGAATGCTGTGAGACTCAGTGTAAACGCCCACTGCTGTGATTTACTGCCAAGAGACTCCGTGTAAACGCCCACTGCTGTGATTGGCTGCTGTGAGACTTCAGTGTGAAAAGCCCACTGCTGTGATTGGCTGCCAATAGACTTCAGTGTAAACGCCCACTGCTGTGATTGGCTGCCAAGAGACTTCAGTGTAAACGCCCACTGCTGTGATTGGCTGCCAAGAGACTTCAGTGTAAACGCCCACTGCTTTGATTGGATGCTGTGAGACTCAGTGTAAACGCCCACTGCTTTGATTGGATGCTGTGAGACTTCAGTGTAAATGCCTACTTTGTGATTGGCTGCTGTGAGACTTGTAACTCGATTTCTGCACACTAACGAATGCTTTCATCATAACTAAGAGTGCAAACACAATGTAAATAAGAGATTTGTTGATTATTACGGGAGTTTTGGCGAGAGTCCAGAACTCAGTCACTGATAAATTCGCTATGTTTGATTGACAGCTACAGAAATTGTAAACAAAGAACATATGACTGTACATGAAACATTACATATCAGAAATCACTGGTCTCAGATCAGGCGTTAGAATTAGCACGGTTACTTACATGCTGTGGCATTACTGTTGAGTCCATAACGCAAAAATCTGTTTGCAAAGCCTGCAAGAGCCATTGTGACTGATTTACCAAAGAATGCACAGTGAAATGAAGCAAATACAAATAAATAATGCTCAACTGAGACATTCACATTAATGGAAATAAATAAGAAATTTCTAGCATTAGGATCCTTTGGATGGTGATGTTATTTTTACTCCAGTGATCCTGTATCGCTCTTCTCTCCTCATCATCTCACTAACACGCCAGTGGGCGGGGCCAAAGCTGTGATGATGAACCGATCTATTACAGGCACATTCCACAACGAGTAAAGGGCCAGTGCAATAACACCAAGTAATTTAACAGACATTAAGTCATATTTGCCACTAGATGGAGCCAGAGGTTTCAATTACACATTCGGGCCCTGCCAGCACACCCATGTGGGGCCCAGATGTGTTGCACCTGGTTTTAAAAGAGATTCCGATGTTATTGTTTTATAAAAAAAAAATTATATTATGGTGATCAGTGTTTGCTTTAGTTTAGCAGTTGACCCTTACTATTTTACTGTTCGTTTTCTCTGACTGCTGTAATTATGAGTGTTATGGGACAGGCCACAAATCCATGATGACATTATCATGTAAGCATGAATTGTGATATTATGTCATGGTAACCCCCTGTTTCAAACACTACACCTTCTAGTTTCTACAACAGTGATAAAATTAATTTGCGTTTTTTGAATCTCAAGGGGGTTTGTTGTTTTTACATGAATTTGAAACACATATTTCCCTCCATCTGGGTTATTTAGTTATTTAGAAACTTTATTTACATTTTATTACCATTAAAACCACAATTTTATGGATCGTAACATTTCCCTTTTCTTCTCGTTGTCTGACTGATATCTGAACAGACTGAAAGACTCTGATTCTGTCCATCCCGACTATAGAGAGAAGAAACTGTTTTCAGGAGGCAAAAAAGTAGTTGGACGTCAGTGTAATTTGGAGATCAGTTTATGTCCCATCAAGGAACAATAATTCTCAAATCAACCACTAGAGGTCCTGCCAGTGCTGTGAATATAGTAAAGACACACACACTTGAATGGCTTGAAGGTTAATCAGGTTTATTGAAGCACTGGCCCTAGTTCTAAAAACATACAAGATAAAACACACAGAGGAAACTCTTTATAAAATACATTAATACATAAAATAAAACACGTTTGCATTTGAATATTGACAAGTTATGCAGATATCAGTTGTCTGATTTCCGAATTTTACACCCAAAACTGAAGACCATCAATACTGAATAACAAACTCTATACTAATTTTACGATTAGTAATATGATTAAATTCAAACAAACTTAAAAAAGAGTCAAGTTATTAGAAAACAGCTACAATTACACACATACACAGAAAAAACAGGCTTTGTGTTGGCTGGTTTCTATCACTCATTGTTCGAGGTTTAGATGTTAATGTTTGAAAATGTTCAGTAACCATTATGGTGAACAATGTTTCTTTAGATGGGACTTTAACTGCTGATTAAGTTGGTGCAGTGCTTAATTTGTAAAGTGGGAGGTCCCGGAGCGCAGAGGGGGGGTGGATCCGGCGACTCAAAACGCAGGTTGGAGGTAACAGAACAAAAAAAAATGTAGCCTACACTGCATATAGCAGTGCTTCTCAATCTTTTCTCAATAATTTTTTTTTTCAGCCAAGTTATTAAAAATCTACAGAGCCCCTAAAGGGACCTTTGCAAAAAATAAAAATATACAGACTTTCGGTCTGTTTGCGTACAATTTGACACAGGAGACCTACACCTGTGCAAGACGGAATGCACATTTTTATCGTCTATGCCATGTGACGGTGATATCCCTTGATGTTTGTGTTTTTTTTAATCATTACTTTATTTGCCTAATTGGGTGGGCAGAAAGCTATGCCACAATCAGAAATAATATATATTTTTTTAGCAAAGTAATACTACAACTAAGAAACAAATGTGTACAAAGTTGCACAAGTCAGGATTAGAGATGCGTGTTAAACTCACAGCACACGCAGTGATGAAGCGCAGCATTCAGAGATGCCATCATGAGCTGCTCGCATTGCTTAACTAGTCTATTTCTTTTCTTAACTAGAAGTTAAAGAAAAGTAGACATTTCAAGCTTTCTATACACATATTTCTCATGTCTGTGAGGCAGTAGCTGCTGAGTTTCGTTTATTTATGAGACGCACTCCAGCTCATGTGCAATGCATGTGATCGCTCCCGCGCGACTTCATCTCGCCCTTCTAATCTGCTATTACTCTATTTGCTTGTTATTTATTAAATCCAAGCAATTGGCTGACGAAACCTTGATTAAAATTAAGATACAATTTATACAAAACGAAATTCATTTTAAAGAAGGGCTTCATACAAAACGAAATTTAATATTAAACAAAATATAAAAACCACCAAACTAATTTCTGACCCACTCGCATCTTTGCACTTTTCATAATCAGATGAAATTTAAAAATAACATTATAATATTTAAACATAAATATTAAACAAAATACATTGTTTAATGGCTACAACAAGTAGGCCTTTAGTACAGATGCATGTTATGTCTGAGCAGGATTTGAGTGAGCATTGTTTTACTAGTGAACGGTTCATGAGCGCGCCTGCATAGAGGATTATTGAGCTATTTTTACATTTCATCTGAAAAAAGTTATGACTATAGTGATGTGCCCGGTCAGAATTATTAGATTTATTAAACAAATGAAAAACATTTGCAATAATAAACAATATCACTACTGATAACGATCATCATATATAAATAAAATATAGCCCTATATTATATATATATATATATATATATATATATATATATATATATATATATATATATATATATATATATATATATTAGTGTGTTTATAACAGTTTTGCTAAAAAAAAAATTGTAATAAAAGATAGGATCATAAGATGCGCAAATTCGGGTGACATGATTCTTTACCACTTTCATTAAGTTTTGCTTTGTAGAAATCCTTTCTTTGAAACGAATTTCGTTTTGTATAAATTGTATATTAATTTTAGTAAATTGTTGCATCAACTAATTGCTTGTATTTAATAAATAAAAAGCAAATATAACAGACAATATAATAACCGTGACATGGAGGCACCGGTGCGCCGCTTTCATTGCATTGCGCGTGAACTGCAGCGTATCTAATCATAAATAAATTAAACTCAGCATAGGCCTATGCATACATTAGCCATTAAATATATTTGTTGCATTGGATGGATCAGTATCCTTTCTACAACAGACCAGGGCTTTCTCGCGGCTCGCATCAGCAGAGCATTGCATCCTCAATAGACCGCAAAACAAACAAGGCAGCGTGTATTTCAGAACATGCACTGCACGGGTGCGAAATGTAAAAAGATAAAATAAATACACTGCATCAATTGTTTTCACAAGCAGTTATTTTTCGGACTATTAAATTAACCAAGAAAAAAAAGAAGAAAAACACTCATTAGTGACATATGAGGTGCCGGATTCAATAAAAAAGATTCCGGATCCAACATCGGAGGTGCCGGAACATGTTCCGGCGTGTTCCGGCTCAAATTAAGCCCTGAGTTGGTGCCAGTTAAGATGGTACTTGTTGAAGTGGTGCTGGTTAAGATGGTGCTGGTTGAGTTGTTTTCTCTCACCTCACGGCAGCATCAGGCTGATGAACTCTTATATCATCATACAGACAAATATTCTCCTCTGCTCTCTTCATCTTTTTCTTTCTGTGATGTTGGACAGTTGTGTACTGGAACTCCTCAGCATCTCTGGATTCAGGAGTTTTTCCTCTGAATCTTCTGGGTTTCACACTGGCATACGGAGCGTCATTGGCTGAATCCGGTTCAGAAAGAGGCTCATCATGGACTGAAACTCTCTGAGACACGCCAGAATAGAGATCATTGTGAAATACAAGAACATAAAAACACTCCTGATTTAAATGCTAATGATTATCAAATGATTAGACAACCAATTTACATCAAAATACATCGCAAATATTGAGATTAGAATAAAACCATGGAAAAATTCACACCACATGAGGGCACTTCACATTGAGTTGATATACATTGGTCTAAAAAGAGGAAAATATCAGTTTATGAAAGTTTTTACTAGATTCTGTTATTAAAGACTTTGATAAGGTTGGTTTCACCACAGTCCACACAGTTACAGTTAGAAACACAGATAACGGCTGATCGATTGATTCTCTGCTTCTGTAAAGTCTTGTTTAGATGATTTACCTCTTTCATTCTGTGCTCTTCAGTTTTAACACTCCTTCGTTTCCTCCTGTTATAATGACAGACATTAACAGCATATGGACGAATGTATTAAAGTAAGAGACAATATGATGCTGTTTTTAAAGATTACTAATAATCAAACACAAATGAGCCATATTCTTCTACATCGGACCAAAAGTGAACTTATACAATCACTGCAGTTTTTTACTGCACTCACATTATAAACAAGATGATGATGATGATGATGATGATGATGAAGAATAATCCTCCAGATGCCGCTGTGATCACAATCACATTCCTACCAGCACCATGATGAACTGAAAGAGGAAGATCCTCATAATTAACTCTCCAAACTGATGAATGATGTGAAGATAAAGGAGTGTGTTAATAAAAGCTTCACCTGTGACAGTTACAGCGTCTGATCTCTGAGATCCATGTTGATTGTGAGCCTGACAGTAGAAGCGTCCACTCTGTAGTGCACTGAAACTCTGTCCAGATCCAACAGCTGAGGTTTCATTCTCCTTAAACCAGCTGAAGTTCAGAGCAGGAGGGTTTGAATCACTGCTGCAGCTAAGACTCACTGAATCTCCCTCCACTATTACACCAGATCCACTCATCAACACTGAGACGCTCCTGGGTGGGTCTAAAATGGACAAACAAACAAAACATTAATAAGTAAAATTTGACATCATACACTTAGTTGAGACTTATGAATCTCCATCGACTAATCAAGCATAGCATTAGTTCTGGCAGGCCACGTTAGTCAGCATATCCACATCTACCGACTGTCAGCCGATCCACATCTACCGACTGTCAGCCGATCCACATCCACCGACTGTCGGCCGATCCACATACCGACTGTCAGCCGATCCACATCTACCAACTGTCGGCCGATCCACATCCACCGACTCTTAGCCGATCCACATCCACCGACTGTCAGCCGATCCACATACCGACTGTCAGCCGATCCACATCCACCGACTGTCAGCCGATCCACATACCGACTGTCAGCCGATCCACATCTACCAACTGTCAGCCGATCCACATCTACCAACTGTCAGCCGATCCACTTCCACCGACTCTCAGCCAATCCACATCTATCGACTGCTGATCCACATCTACCGAAAGTCAGCCGATCCACATCTACCGACAGTCAGCCGATCCACATCTACTGACAGTCAGCCGATCCACTTCCACCGACTGTCAGCCGATCCACATCTACTGACAGTCAGCCGATCCACATCCACCGACTGTCAGCCGATCCACATCCACCGACTGTCAGCCGATCCACTTCCACCGACTCTCAGCCAATCCACATCCACCGACTGTCAGCCGATCCACATCTACTGACAGTCAGCCGATCCACTTCCACCGACTGTCAGCCGATCCACTTCCACCGACTGTCAGCCGATCCACTTCCACCGACTCTCAGCCAATCCACATCTACCGAAAGTCAGCCGATCCACATCTACCGACAGTCAGCCGATCCACATCTACCGACAGTCAGCCGATCCACATCTACCGACAGTCAGCGGATCTACATCTACCGACAGTCAGCCGATCAACATCTACCGACAGTCAGCGGATCTACATCTACCGACAGTCAGCCGATCCACATCTACCGACAGTCAGCCGATCCACATCTACCGACAGTCAGCGGATCTACATCTACCGACAGTCAGCCGATCAACATCTACCGACAGTCAGCCGATCCACATCTACCGACAGTCAGCCGATCAATATCTACCGACAGTCAGCGGATCTACATCTACCAACAGTCAGCCGATCCACATCTACCGACAGTCAGCCGATCCACATCTACCGACAGTCAGCCGATCCACATCTACCGACAGTCAGCCGATCCATGTCTACCGACAGTCAGCCGATCCACATCTACCGACAGTCAGCCGATCCACATCTACCGACAGTCAGCCGATCCACATCTACCGACAGTCAGCCGATCCATGTCTACCGACAGTCAGCCGATCCACATCTACCAACAGTCAGCCGATCCACATTTACCGACAGTCAGCCGATCCACATCTACCGACAGTCAGCCGATCAACATCTACCGACAGTCAGCCGATCAACATCTACCGACAGTCAGCCGATCCACATCTACCGACAGTCAGCCGATCCACATCTACCGACAGTCAGCCGATCAACATCTACCGACAGTCAGCCGATCCACATCTACCGACAGTCAGCCGATCCACATCTACCGACAGTCAGCCGATCCATGTCTACCGACAGTCAGCCGATCCACATCTACCGACAGTCAGCCGATCCATGTCTACCGACAGTCAGCCGATCCACATCTACCGACTCTCAGCCGATCCACATCTACCGACAGTCAGCCGATCAACATCTACCGACAGTCAGCCGATCCACATCTACCGACTCTCAGCCGATCCACATCTACCGACAGTCAGCTGATCAACATCTACCGACAGTCAGCCGATCCACATCTACCGACTCTCAGCCGATCCACATCTACCGACAGTCAGCTGATCAACATCTACCGACAGTCAGCCGATCAACATCTACCGACAGTCAGCCGATCCACATCTACCGACAGTCAGCCGATCAACATCTACCGACAGTCAGCGAATCCACATCTACAGACTGTCAGAAGATCCACATCCACCGACTGTCGGCCGATCCACATCCACCGACTGTCGGCCGATCCACATCTACCAACTGTCGGCCGATCCACATCTACAGACTGTCAGCCGATCCACATCCACCGACTCTCAGCCAATCCACATCTACAGACTGTCAGCCGATCCACATCTACAGACTGTCAGCCGATCAACATCCACCGACTCTCAGCCGATCCACATCCACCGACTCTCAGCCGATCCACATCTACCAACTGTCGGCCGATCCACATCTACAGACTGTCGGCCGATCCACATCTACCAACTGTCGGCCGATCCACTTCCACCGACTCTCAGCCGATCCACATCCACCGACTCTCAGCCGATCCACATCTACCAACTGTCGGCCGATCCACATCTACAGACTGTCGGCCGATCCACATCTACCAACTGTCGGCCGATCCACTTCCACCGACTCTCAGCCGATCCACATCCACTGACTCTCAGCCGATCCACATCTACCGACTGTCATCCGATCCACATCTACCGAAAGTCAGCTGATCAACATCTACAGACAGTCAGCCGATCCACATCCACTGACTGTCAGCCGATCCACATCTACAGACAGTCAGCCGATCCACACCTACCGATGGCCAGCCGATCAACATCTACCGACTCTCAGCCAATCCACATCCACCGACTCTCAGCCAATCCACATCTACGGACTGTGAGCTGATCCACATCTACAGACTGTCAGCCGATTCACATCTACAGACTGTCAGCTGATCCACATCTACCGACTGTCATCCGATCCACATCTACCGACTGTCAGCCGATCCACATCTACCGACTGTCATCCGATCCACATCCACCGACTCTCAGCCAATCCACATCTACGGACTGTGAGCTGATCCATATCTATAGGGGGAGTGGATCAGATATCTTTGAAGAAATTCCTCAAAAGGAGGACTGAATTCTCATTAGTTTAGTTCTAATACTACTAGTGACTGCAGTGAAACTGAGACCATTTTACCATTCGCACTGAGACCTTTAAAAAGACATCAAACATGAAAGGGATAAAGCAATCGATTTACAAGATACATCATCACTGGTATATCTGCATTTAGTGACTTGAAAACAGGGCAAGGAGAGGGCAAAATGGGGAGGGGGGAGGAATGTTTGTCAGGGTGTTGTCACAGTTTCTGTGAGATCTTTCTCTCAAGATTTGTGACTTTTATTGTTCAATTGCTGAGGTGTGTATCTCAGCTTTTGTCTTAGCACCAAAACCGACTCTTACACATGAATCATTACATATCAGAAATCACTGGTCTCAGATCAGGCATTAGAATTAACACAGTTCCTTACATGTTGTGGCATTACTGTCCAGTCCATATTGTTAAAAAGTCTGTTTGCAAAGCCTGCGACGAAATTGCGACTGATTTACCAAAGAATCCACAGTGAAATGAAGCAAATACAAATAAATAATGCTCAACTGAGACATTCACAATGATGAAAATAAATAAGCTAATTCCTAGCATTAGGATCCTTTGGATGGTGATGTTATTTTTACTCCAGTGATCCTGTATCGCTCTTCTCTCCTCGTCATCTCACTAACACGCCAGTGGGCCAGTGCAATAACACCAAGTAATTTAACAGACATTAAGTCATATTTGCCACTAGATGGAGCCAGAAGTTTCAATTACACATTCGGGCCCTGTCAGCACACCCATGTGGGGCCCAGATGTGTTGCACCTGGACTGTCTACACGGGGCCCAGCCAGTTTTAAAAGAGATTCAGATGTTATTGTTTTATTAAAAATTATGGTGATCAGTGTTTGCTTTAGTTTAGCAGTTGACCCTTACTATTTTACTGTTAGTTTTCTCTGACTGCTGTAATTATGAGTGTTATGGGACATGCCACAAATCCATGATGACATTATCATGTAAGCATGAATTGTGATATTATGTCATGGTAACCCCCTGTTTCAAACACTACACCTTCTAGTTTCTACAACAGTGATACAATGAATTTGCGTTTTTTGAATCTCAAGGGGGTCTGTTGTTTTTACATGAATTTGAAACACATATTTCCCTCCACCTGGGGTATTTAGTTTCTGAAACTGTATTTACATTTTATTACCATTACCCACAATTTTATGGATAGTAACATTTTCCCTTTCTCCTCGCTGTCTGATTGATATCTGAAACAGACTGAATGTGGTTTCCTGTTTTCAGGAAGGAAAAACATTGGTTGGATGTCAGTGTAATTTGGAGATCTGTTTATGTCCCATCAATGAACAATAATTCACAAATCAACCAGTAGAGGTCCTGCCAGTGCTGTGAATATAGTAAAGACACACACACTTGAATGGCTTGAAGGTTAATCAGGTTTATTGAAGCACTGGCCCTAGTTCTAAAAACATACAAGATAAAACACACAGAGGAAACTCTTTATAAAATACATTAATACATAACATAAAACACATTTGCATTTGAATATTGATAAGTCATGCAGATATCAGTTGTCTGATTTCTAATATTACACCCCAAACTGAAAACCAAAAATACTGAATAACAACAGATTAAATTCAAACAATCTTTAAAAGAGTCAAGTTATTAAAAACAACAATTACACACACACAGACACACACACACACACACACACACACACACACACACACACACACACACACACACACACACACACACACACACACACACACACACACACACACAAGCTTTGTGTTTGCTGGTCTCTATCACTCATTTGATGATTCGTAACACTTTATAATAACTCACGCTATGAATCATTAGTTAATCATTGGTAAATAGTCAATTCATGATTTATAAAGCATTAATAGACGTTAGTAAGCAGTTTATAAATACAGCTATAAATGCTTTATTCTTGATTTATAAGCACATCTATAATGCATTTCATAATTTTATTTTAAAATGAGTCAAATTATATATAAAAGTACACACACAGGCTTTGTGTTCTCTGGTCTCTATCAGTCATTTGACGCTGCTGTAGATCACTGATGCATCTTCCACAGTTTGATCAGCTGATCGCCTAAAAAACAGACAAACAGGAACACATCAGTGTTAGAGCTCAGATTATATGACCTGTGCTGGTTAAGCTGGTGGTGGTTAAGAAAGTGCTGGTTAAGATAGTACTGGTTAAGTTGGTGCTGGTTAAGATAGTGCTGGTTAAGATAGTACTGGTTAAGTTGGTACTGGTTAAGATAGTACTGGTTAAGTTGGTGCTGGTTAAGATAGTACTGGTTAAGTTGGTGCTGGTTAAGATAGTACTGGTTAAGTTGGTGTTGGTTAAGATAGTGATGTTAAGTTGGTGCCGGTTAAGTTGGTGCTGGTTAAGATAGTGATGTTAAATTGGTGCTGGTTAAGATAGTGATGTTAAGTTGGTGCTGGTTAAGATAGTGATGTTAAGTTGGTGCTGGTTAAGTTGGTGCTGGTTAAGATAGTGATGTTAAGTTGGTGCTGGTTAAGATAGTGCTGGTTAAGTTGGTGCTGGATAAGATAGTGCTGGTTAAGTTGGTGGTGGTGGTGGTTAAGATAGTGATGTTAAGTTGGTGCTGGTTAAGATAGTGATGGTTAAATTGGTGCTAGTTAAGTTGGTACTGGTTAACCCCTAGGAGTCTGAGCTGTTTTGGGGCCCTTTAGAAGTTTTGACATGCTCTTACATTAGTGCATTTTTCAGTTGCTTATAAACATATTAATGGCAAAGGTGTAATTACACTGTATTCAGCACAAACTAGGCTACCATAATATTAGATTAGATTAGATTCAACTTTATTGTCATTACACAAGTACAGGTACAAGGCAATGAAATGCAGTTTAGGTCTAACCAGAAGTGCAATAGCAGCAAGTGCAGGATATACAACGGTTGCATAAGTGCAGGACATGGATATGTACTGAATATATAAATATGTATAAATAGAGAGATGGTTATTACTATAAACAGAACTGAATTTACAGGTGAATATGTACAGTGAATAAATATACAGATGGCTATTACTATAAACAGAATTTACAGGTGAATATGTACTATGAATATAATATACAGATGGCTATTACTATAAACAGAATTTTACAGTTAGAGGTATACAATGATATGTTTGGCAAAGATGAGGAAAATAGCATTGGATTAAGGTAGTGAAATAAATTATGGACAGAAGCTATCCGAAAAAAGTGTAAAAGTGCAGTGGAAAGTGGTTACATATTACAGTTAAAAGTACGGTGCAAAATGCAAATGTAAACAGTAGGTACTGTAAATAACAGTCGGCAGTGCAAATGAGCATAATCAAGTTAAGGTATGGTAGTGCAAAATGCATAAGTGAACAGTTGTTACTGTAATAAACAGTCGGTAGTACAAATAACAAAATGAAGGCAGATGTGAGGTAGGAGAGTTATCAGTATATGAGGGAAGTGGATCAACGGGGGTTTGAATTCAGTAAAGAGACAGCTTTGGGGAAAAAACTGTTCTTTAATCTGCTGGTCCTGGTCCGGAGGCACCTGAAATGCCTGCCGGAGGGCAGGAGAGAAAACAGTCTGTGGGCTGGGTGAGAGGAGTCCTTGAGGATGCTGCGAGCTCGATGCAGACAGCGTTTCCTCTGGATGTGCTCAATGGCAGGTAGTGGAGTCCCTGTGATGCGCTGGGCAGTTTTCACCACCCGCTGCAGTGCCTTGCGCTCCGCAACAGAGCAGCTCCCATACCATACTGCCACACAGTTGGTCAGGATGCTTTCTATTGCGCAGCGATAGAAGTTCACCAGGATAGCCGAGGAGAGCTGATTCTTCCTCAGTGTCCTCAGGAAGAAGAGGCGCTGGTGAGCCTTCTTGACCAGGCTGGAGGTGTTGGTCGTCCACAACATGTCCGCTGAGATGTGGATCCCCAGGAAATTGAAACTGGAGACACGCTCAACAGCCATTCCATTGATGTTGATGGTGTCATGTATGCCTCTTGACTCCTTCCTGAAGTCCACGATGAGCTCCTTCGTTTTGGTGGTGTTGAGGAGCAGGTTATTTTAAGTGCGCCATGTGGCCAGGTGCTGGATCTCCTCCCTGTAGGCAGTCTCATCGTTGTTGCTGATGAGACCAATCACCGTAGTGTCGTCCGCAAACTTGATGATGGAATTAGATCCATACACAGGCTTGCAGTCGGAGGTGAAGAGGGAGTAGAGAAACGGGCTTAGCACACAGCCCTGTTGTACACCAGTGTTAAGTGTGATGGATGTGGAGCAGGTTACACATAATAACAAAATCCTGTTACACATTGAAGTGTTGATGCCCAGGTCTCCAAGTTTGGCTATTAACTTGGTTGGGATGACAGTGTTGAATGCTGAGCTGAAGTCAACAAACAGCATACGTGCGTAAGTGTTCTTATTGTCCAGGTGAGTGAGCACAGAGTGCAGTGCCATGGAAACGGCATCCTCTGTGCTCCTATTGCTGCGGTAGGCAAACTGGTGTGAGTCCAATGTGGATGGTAGAGAGTCTTTTAGGTGTTCCAGGACCAGCCGCTCAAAGCACTTCATAACGATGGGTGTGAGTGCTACAGGGCGGTAGTCATTAGGGCACCTCGGGCTAGAGTGTTTTGGCACTGGCACAATGGAAGTGCGTTTAAAGCATGATGGTACAGCTGCTTGGGCAAGAGACAGGTTGAAAATGTCTGTAAAAACCCCAGCGAGCTGCTCCTCACATGCCCTGAGAACACGACCAGGGATGTTGTCTGGTCCGGCAGCCTTGGGCGTGCTGATCCGGCTCAGTGCCTTGCAGACATCTGTGGAGGAGAGTGTGATTGGTGGGTCAGCTGAGGGTTTGAGCTTGGTGGCAGTTTCTCTGTTGTCTCTTTCAAAGCGAGCATAAAAGTAATTTAGCTCATTCAGGAAGTTGACATCAGTGGCTGCGGGGGTGGAGTGGGTGGGTTTGTAGTCACAGATGGCCTGAATGCCCTGCCACATGCGTCGAGGGTCAGAGTTGGAAAAGTGTCCCTCTATCTTTAGCTTGTAGCCGTGCTTGGCCTTTTTGATCCCTCTCTTTAGGTTTGCTCTGGATGTGCTGTAGGCTTGTGCATCTCCTGATCTGAAGGCAGTATTGCGTGACTTCAACAGGAGTCGCACTTCCCTGTTCATCCATGGCTTCTGATTTGGGTATGTGTCGATCTGTTTCTGGGTTGCAACACTGTCAATGGTGGTATTGATATGATCCAATACAGAGGAGGTGTAGGAGTCAATGTCTGTGTGAGCACCACTGGTGGCTTGAGAAGCAAACACACTCCAGTCTGTGTGTAGAAACCTTTCCTGGAGTGTGGAATCTGCTCCGGCAGGCCACACCTTGATGGAGATAACCGACGTGGGTAAACACATCTGTATTCGACTCTTTCTCTGTGCGACTCCTCCGAGGCAAGGACTCCGGTAAGGCACCGAGTTATCTCCGTTTCTTGTCCTCTTCCACCTTCCTTTCCTCTCTCTAACCATGTGTGTCGTCTCCATTCCCGTTATCTCTCAACCACGTCCCACTATTACACGTAGACCTTTCACGGCACCGTAACACTGCTAATCTACGTCCTGTTCCCTCCTCCGCTAATGCCCCTCCCTCTTTTTCTGTGGGGCTATGGAATTGTCAGTCAGCGGTCAACAAAAGCTGACTTCATTCCAGCCTTTGCCACTCAATCCACTCTCAAAATCTTGGCCTTAACTGAGACTTGGGTCCGCCCAGAAGACTCAGCAACACCTGCTGCTCTTTCTAATAACTTCTCTTTCTCCCACACCCCTCGCCACACTGGGAGGGGTGGTGGCACGGGTCTTCTCATTTATAACAACTGGAAATACTCAACTCACACATCTCTTTGCAATAACAACACATTTGAATACCACGCTATTACGCTTACGACTCCCTTTAAAATCCATATTGTGGTCATTTACTGCCCCCCTGGTCCATTGACCACCTTTGTTGATGAACTTGATGTTCTGCTGTCCTCATTCCCAGAGGATGGCACTCCACTCATAGTCCTTGGCGACTTCAACATTCACCTAGACAAATCTTATGCTTCATAATTTCACTCCCTCCTAGCATCATTCGATCTCAAACGCCTCATCACCTCACATACCCACAAATCTGGTAACCATCTGGACCTCATTTACACATGCAACTGCTCTACAGACAACATTTTGGTCAAACCCCTACACATCTCAGATCATTTCTTCATCACATTCAATCTTCAACTCACTACTCATGCACCACCAGTTCCTCCACCAGTTACTTTCAGGCGAAACCTGCGCTCACTTTCTCCTTCTCATCTCGCCTCTGCTGTCTCATCCTCCCTTCTCTCATCCACACAATTCTCCTCTATGGATGTTAACACTGCAACTGACACTTTATGCTCCACTTTAACTTCTTGTCTAGACAGCATCTGCCCTCTTTCTTTTAGACCAGCACGAGCTACTCCCTCTAACCCGTGGTTATCTGATGTTATTCGCGAACACCGGACGATACTTAGGGCAGCAGAGAGAAAATGGCGTAAATCTAATCAGGTTTCAAAAGGGGCCACTCCACAGAGACTGCACTACTGTCGGTCACTGAAGCCCTGCGGATAGCTTAAAGCTGAGTCCAAATCATCAGTCCTCGTCCTGCTCGATCTGTCTGCTGCCTTTGACACGGTCAATCATCAGATTCTTCTGTCCACCCTCTCATCACTGGGCATCACAGGGACTCCACTCCTTTGGTTTGAGTCTTACCTCACAGGTAGGTCTTTCAAGGTTACCTGGAGAGGAGAGGAATCCCAAGCACATCAACTGACCACGGGGGTTCCTCAGGGCTCAGTGCTTGGGCCTCTCCTCTTCTCCATCTACACTACTTCATTGGGACCCATCATTCAGGCACATGGCTTCTCATATCACTGCTATGCTGATGACACTCAGCTCTACCTTTCATTTCAACCAGACGACCCCACAGTAGCTGGACAAATCTCCAGCTGTCTGGCTGACATCTCTGCATGGATGAGAAAACCTGTAGCTCAACCTGGCAAAGACTGAGTTTCTCATCTTCCCCGCCAGTCCCACTATACAACATGACTTCACCATCCAGTTAGGTACATCCTTGATTTCCCCATCAAAGTCAGTCAGAAATCTTGGAGTAACATTTGATGATCAGCTGTCCTTCAGAGAACACATTTCTAAAATCGCGCGCTCATGCAGATTTGCGCTCCACAACATCAGGAAGATTAGACCGTTCCTAACAGAGCACGCAACACAGCTTCTTGTCCAAGACCTGGTTATTTTGAGACTTGACTACTGCATACGCTTCTGGCTGGACTCTCCTCTTGTGCGATCCAAACACTTCGAATGATCCAGAATGCAGCAGCACGTCTGGTCTTCAACGAGCCCAAAAGGACCCACATCACACCTCTCTTCATCTCCCTGCACTGGCTACCACTCGCTGCTCGCATCTAGTTTAAGGCGCTGACGCTTGTCTACAGAGCCACCACGTGCTCAGCTCCTGCATACTTTGACTCCATTCTACAACTTCACACCCCCACCAGAAGCCTTCGCTCAGCTAAGGAGCGACGGCTTGTGGTACCATCCCTTTCCTTTAAAAATCCCTATAATCTACTGCCCACTAACATATAGAAGTATATACTTAAATTATAGAAGTATCGGATCGGGACTCGGTATCGGTAGATACTCAAAATCAAATGACTCGGACTCAGACTCGAGGGCAAAAAAACCTGATCGGGACATCCCTATTTAAAGGGGCTATATGCGTTTTTCTGAAATTTAAACTCGCGACTGACACCTGTGGCCAAAAAATAGAACTGCTCTTATTTTCTGCTCGCTCTCGCAGCGGTGGTGACGTCACATCCGCAGACAGCGCGGGAAAAACCTACCCGCCAGAAAATAGGAAAAATAGGATACAGGCTTATAGGTGCACCCACTGTGAGCGGTCAAGGTGTCAGTATGCTCATCAGGAGATGTTTGAGTCATAAATGGTAAAATAAAAAGGCTATTGTTACGTTTATTTTTGGGAAAAAGTTGCATATAGCCCCTTTAAAACAACATGATGCAATGCAATTATGATTTTGAATAGTATTGGGTGAATTCATGTTGATTGGGACACTTTTCCCAGTCATTTCAATGGCAAACATTTTCTGAATCATTTGATTTTGTAAACTATCATACACACAATACTCAAATATCATTTAGAGCTTCAGTTCATTTATGAGATGCGTACAATGCATGATCACCAGCGCTGAGGCTATTGTCTGCTATATTGGTATCAAATATACCAATATATTTATTAAAACAGTCTGTTATATTATATCAAATATATTAAAACATTGATTCAAATTAAGACAATTTATACAAAACGAAATTCACTTTAAAAGAAAGAAATTGACTTTCTACAAAAAAAAAAAAAAAATCACTTTCTACAAAACAAAACTCCAGAATAATTTCTGACAAACTTTGATATTAAATTAAAAAAATGACTTTACGGTATAATATTTAAAGGTCCCATGGCATGGCATTTTTCTATTATTTTATAATGTTTCCTGAGGTGTACTTCTATTGTTAGTATGACTTTTACATCATAAAATGTCATAATTTAGAAATAAAAGGCATTTTTTCTATACTGCTGTTTGCCCTGTGGCTGAATGCCCTGCTTCAAGAGGCGTGTCTGCTGTGAGACTTCAGTAAAAATGCCCACTGTTGTGATTGGCTGACATCTTTGCATTTTAAATGAGCGGAGGGGGCGTGGTTTAACGAGGCACGAGCAGGCACGAGCAGGCAGGAGCTGCTGCCAGAGATACGGATGGACCTGAGTTCACTTCACATCAGTTCTCAGCATGTCTGAACTGTTGTAGTTACAGCATATACTTCAGGTTATTAGTCTATTTCTAGTCGGAGGGACTGTCACTCATGTCAGAAAGTTAGTAACTTTAGTAAATTATGGATCAGCGCTGACTGGAGACGCGAACCGTTTAGAACGATTCAGTCCGATTTGGTGAACTGATTCGGTTCACTAAAAAGAACTGGTTCAAAAGAAAGATTGTTCGCGAACCGGACATCACTAATGTACCAGAGACTGAGCTCAGCGATTGCTAACAAAGTTATTTATAGTAACTACTGAGTTATGAGAGCGCTGTCAGTCAGCGCGAGTTTATTATGTTTGTATCTGAGAGTTCTGAATAAACACGAGTCCCAGTCACACCGAGTCCGTCTTCATCATTATTACCAACTTTGTAACACATGCAATGCACCATTACAGCTGTCGAGATGAACGAGTTAAAAGTAAGTGTTGATAATAGCATTATTTTTAAAATAAAATAAAAGCGTCAGTGACGCGCGTTGAGTACACAGCGCAAACAAAGACACAACAGCAGTAATCGAATGTAATCCAGTTTATTGTGGGGAAAGCTGGCTAGCCCGGATATGCTCACGCTTACCCCCCTTCTGCTTAATCTCACGCCGCGTTTGGTGCCTCCGCTGTGGGCCAGATGCAGTACTGGGGGTCGGGGATGTTGAAGGCCACCGGCCAGTGCAGCCCGAGCTTCGGCGTGTGTGAGGTTTATCTCTAAAGATGTTGAGCAGAAACTCATGACTATGCACATTTTAGAACCGATAGACGCGACGAGGACGTACAAAAACACTGCCTCACAAGATAGAAAACACGAAAACACCGTTCTGTCGGGAGAGAGAGAAGCCGCAGTGTGTGCACGAATAATAAATAATTAGCTACACATCAGAAATCACTGATCACAGATCAGAAGGAACTGAAAAAAGACTTCTGTTTTCATTTGTACATCCAAACACTGAGAAACTGCCAGCGTTCACTCGTTCACACGCAATGATCTCTCGAGCGTTTGCATGGGCGTGACAGATTCTCTGGGCGGAGGAAAGGGAGGTAACCATTCCTGCTTGGACGTCAAACCAGGAGACTTCAGGATTGGCTCGTCTGGCCTGTCATTTTCTCAAAGGCAGAGAAAGACAGCCAGAACTCGGGTTTACACCGAGCAACATTTCTATCCACTTGGGGACAATATTCAGGCTAGGGGAACTCATATTAATGTTGAAAAACCTCATAAAATGAAAATTTCATGCCATGGGACCTTTAACCCCTTAAGCTGCATGAGCGCGTGCACGGGTTGAAGCGCTATTTTTAGCACGAGTGTAATGTTTGTTAATAGATTTAACGTAAAAAAACATCATTAATCTTGACAAACTATATATCATTCTAAAGGTCTAAACCTCAAGCATCGAGGACAGACCACTGTTTTTCAATGAAAAGCTTATAACGGCTGTATTTTTGCATGAATGTAAGCAATACACATCAAAACAATTGATAAGAAAAAAAGAGCACATACCGTAGTTTCCTAATTACGAGCCACACACGCATCCACTGATAAAAGTTCCAGAATGAATGGAAAGGTGAGGGTCCACTGAATAACATCCCATAGAGCATTTTAATCCAACGAAACAATAACGGTGTAATATTGATGGTTAATCCTTTGTTTACATCGCATTTCTGCGGAGCGGAGTATCATACTAGACTGTTATGCAATAAAATAATGCACCAAAAACCGTCTCCCGGTAGCATAAAGTGGCATGGGTTTATAGCTTTGAATGTTACGAACATAATACAACTAACCCCACTCAAAAACATGCAAAGATAGCCGCGATATAGTCAAAAATATCCAACCATATCACTCGTTTTAGCTGATGTCAGGACGTGCTCATCCAATGATAATGTCTGTTTATCTGGAGCCAATAAAAGCATTGAATCGTCATGACTGACAGAAAATGTAGCCAATGAACACACGATTCCAACGAGACCTTGCATGTGTATATTTGTCACATGGGCGTGAATATTTATTCATTTGAATGGGGCGCCATCTCCCACGAGATGCTGCAGTCTGTGTGACACCCACTGTGACACACACACACACACACACACACACCCCTCCCCGTCATCTGACAGCTAACAGCTAACGGGCTAGTACAGACGGTCTCTTTGTAGTAACTGTTTGCTAATCTTACTAACTGGACGGAATTTATTATCCAATGGATCGTCAAAAGAAGTTTGTATTGTGCTGAAGATGCTTTATTTGAGCTCACTCGAAGCAGCGATGTGGAAAACCATTGAGGAGAGTGAACACAGCGATGACGGTGCTTGTTGACAGAGAAGTTGATCCAATAACATACCGGTGAGTTGCTATGTGTAGTTGTTTATGTATATTGAGAATGTGTGTGAGAATGTATTTATTTTATTGTTTCTGTGTGCTAGAAAAAATGCAATATACCAGTATGCATTATACATATGCTGATATTTTGCATTTTTCCTAGCACACATGGGGAAAAATTATATATAAATTTTCCCCATGTGTGTGTAAATAAAACATATATATAACACATGTAATTGTTTATATATATATATATATATATATATATATATATATATATATATATATATATATATATATATATATATATATATATATATATATATATATATATATATATATATATATATATATGTATGTATATATTGAGACTGTATTTATTTTATGTTTTTCTGTGTGCTAGAAAAATTACAATATACCAGTATAGATTATACATATACTGATATTTAGCATTTTTTTTACCACACATGGGGGAAAATTATATATAATTTTCCCCCATGTGTGTGTAAATAAAACATATATATATATAACACATGTAAATGTTTATATATATATATATATATATATATATATATATATATATATATATATATATATATATATATATATATATATATATATATATATATATATATATTGAGACTGTATTTATTTTATGTTTTTCTGTGTGCTAGAAAAATGACAATATACCAGTATAGATTATACATATACTGATATTTAGCATTTTTTCTAGCACACACAGGAAAAAATATATATATATAAAAAACAAATTGACGAAAAAAGAAAAGTTCTGGACGGCCGACCATCTGTGTGATTGTTGATTTTATCGCTGGCCATCAATATGAATGCTCACTGTATCACCGGCCATTAGATTGATTGTAGGACTGTGTGCGAATGTATGGGCCGCCGTCAATATGAATGCTCACTGTATAGCCGGCCGTTAGATTGATGCTTGGGCTGTGTGAGAATGTATAGGTGACCATCAATATGAATGCTGTCTAACCGACTGCCCATCAGTTTCATTGTTCATGGGATGGCCTGTAATTAGAGTGAATGATGACAGTGTGATTGTTGATTGAATGGGCAAACTATACAGAAATAATACATGCAGTGCTAATTCTCTTTCCTTTCCTTGCCATTCTACAGGCATCAGGTTGAGTCTTCAGATGAGCTATGGCATCCAAGCACCAGCCAACCAGCAGAAAAGAGAAGAACGCTTTCAGATTCTTCAAGATCTGCACTTGCTGTTGTAGACCTGAATCGGCCAGTAAAAGGCCAGTAAATGTTTTTTTTTTACATTTGCAAATTGTGTGTGTTTTTATAGCTATATATTTATATTATATTGTTATTTATATTACTAGTTATATTTATAGTTATTATACTTATATTACTTGTTGTATTTTCAGTTGCAAAGAAGTTTAGCTCTTTTTTATTAATATTTCATTTTTATTATATTTTTATAAGTTCTGTTGTACAAATAAATCACTTATACAAGGTCTTATGGTTCTGCCTATTATTTTATAGTTGAAAAAGCATTCAAGCATCATATATGATGGCTAAAACAGCTTGCAGTACCCTTCATAACATTAGGTTATCAAGTCTCCTGTAGGTTTCTTGGCACCTGGACATATTCTTAGAAAAAAGCATGCAGGAACCCCATTTTTCATGATATCTTCGTCAAATTTTAAATATAAACTGATGAGACTTGTGCCTTTCAATTCATTAACTAACTGGATTCCTCCAGGCTTATTTTCATATATTTTTACATCAAATAATAAAGTGTTCATTGTAGCACAAATCATCTTCAAGACACTTCAACTTCTATAACTGTTTGTCTTTCTAAGTTTTTTTCTACTTTAATGTTTGGGTAATAAACTCTAAAGTGTCTTCTTTTTAAAGATGTCTAAATTGTGCATGTAGTGCAAATTGTTCAGCAACTGCAATTGTTTTAGTTGGGAGATGTCATTTCTGGGGATGTGCCTCAAGCAGGCGGAGGGAGAAATGGAACAGACATAGTCTTGGAAAAAAGCTTGCAGGAACCACATTTTTCATTATATCTTCCTCAAACTTGAACTATAAACTGATAAGTCGTGTGGCTTTCAATCCATAACTGAACTGGATTCCTCCAGGTCTATTTTCATATATTTTTACATGAAATAATACAACATTCTGTGTAGTGCAATTAATTTTTGAGGCATTTCAACTATTATAATTTTTTATCTGTTTGAGAATTATCAACTCTGATTGCTTTTTAGTAGAGTCCCAAGTGTCTTCTTTCCAAAGATACCTTAATTGTGCCTGTAGCACACTGTTCTCAGGAGCTATAATTGTTTTAATTCAGGTAGGTCGTTTTCAGCTGTGAGCCCCAAAGTGGGGATGCAGCTTAACAGGTTAAACATCAATATGAAGCAAAATACGTTTGACTGGTACTATATTTATAGCATCTGAGCAGACATTTGCGAATAAAAGCTTTATTGATGTGACACTAGGCTCTTTAAAAATAAACACATCATAATCTTTTTCCCAGTCATTTCAATGGCAAACATGTTCGGAATCATTTGATTTTGTAAACGATCAGATACACACAATTCTCAAATATCATTTTGAGCTTCAGTTCCTTTATGAGACATGTGTGTATTTGTGTTTAATATTCACAGATGCTAACAGAATAAACTTAGCCTACCAAAATCAGCCCCTCTGGACAGAACATAAACAGCTTTCCATGAGGGAAACAATGTACCTGACGATATATCTGAACTATAGTGCTTCACTTGATCTGTTTGTATGAGTTGATGTGTGGGCGTTGACACCGATCGCCTGTATTTTAATCTCAAAGAGCGCGTGCTCCGTGGGCGTGGCCGCATTAGCGGATAATGAGTCAGATAATGAGTCGACTGACATCTCACACTTTTCACACAGATTATTTGTTTTCCTTTTGATTTCATTTATTTAAAACCTGACATTTCAACGTTTCTTTAGACATACGTCTCATATTTGTGTGATAAGTTTTCACTAAGCTATAGGTCATTTTCTGAAGAGAATCAGATTAGACATCATTTACAGAGAGGCTGCAGATCGTGCATCATGTGTGTTTTCTTTAATTAGCAAAAAGCACAAAAATGTGTTTTTATTGTGACTGTACACACATTTTTTTTTTTACATTTAACAGATTATAATGATGCATGAATGATAAAAAACAACAGAGTTATTTGAGTCTCTTTGGCACTGATAAGAAATAAAGAGAGCTGAGAGCCGACTCGAGAGGGTTAAGCTGGTGCTGGTTAAATTGGTACTGGTTAAGCTGGTATTGGTTAAGCTGGTGCTGGTTAAACTAGTGCTGGTTAAGCTGGTACTGGTTAAATTGGTTCTGGTTAAGCTGGTTCTGGTTAAGTTGGTACTGGTTAAGCTGGTATTGGTTAAGTTGGTGCTGGTTAAACTGGTGCTGGTTAAGCTGGTACTGGTTAAGATGGTACTGGTTAAGTTGGTTCTGGTTAAGTTGGTACTGGTTAAGCTGGTATTGGTTAAGTTGGTACTGGTTAAGCTGGTACTGGTTAAGTTAGTACTGGTTAAGTTGGTGCTGGTTGAGATGGTGCTGGTTAAGATGGTGCTGGTTAAGTTGGAATTGGTTAAGCTGGTACTGGTTAAGTTGGTGCTGGTTAAGTTTTTTTTTCTCACCTCACGGCAGCATCAGGCTGATGAACTCTTATATCATCATACAGACATTCATTCTCCTCTGCTCTCTTCATCTCTTCATTTCTGTGATGTTGGACAGTTGCGTACTGGATCTCCTCAGTATCACTGGATTCAGGAGTTTTTCCTCTGAATCTTCTGGGTTTCACACTGGCATACGGAGCGTCATTGTCTAAATCCAGTTCAGAAAGAGGCTCGTCATGGACTGAAACTCTCTGTGACACGCCAGCATAGAGATCATTCTGAAATACAAGAAAATAAATACACTCCTGATTTAAATGCTAATGATTAGACAACCAATTTACATCAAAATACATCGCAAATATATCGGAAATTGGAATTAAACCATGGAAAAAATATGCTTCACATTGAGTTGATATGCATAGGTCTAAAGAGGAAAATATCAGTTTATGAACGTTTTTACTTCTGTTATTAAAGACTTTGATAAGGATGGTGTTACAGTTGGTCAGGCAGGCGAGGAAAACCAGGAAGCAGACTTCAAATCAAGATGTTTTTTATACAAAAGGAACAGAATGGCAAACAACACAGGTAACACAAACGAGAACGGACAAAGAGGGCAGAGGAGATTGTGACATTACCTCCCCCTCCCGGTAGGTGCGTCCTCGCGCCTTAGATGTAACAACCGGGGAGGGGGGGAGGGGGGGGGGGGTGCAGACAGGTACAGAGGTCTCCAGGGCGGGTAAGGAGCCTCGGGCGGCCTTGGCGGATCAGGAGTCCCGGAGCCCCACCCACATGTGCCCCACCCGCAGGCTTATAGGTTGGAGCGGCCCTGCGGGCTGGAACGGGCATGTGGAATGTTGGAGCAGGCCTGTGAAAGGCTGGAGTGGGCTCGTGGGCTGGAGCGGAATCCAGGAGACTAGAAGCGGGAACTTGGAGGCCTGGAGCGGAATCAAGGAGACTTGGAGCGGGTTTTCGGAAGCCTGGAGCGGAATCCAGGAGACTTGGGAAATGCTCGTGGAGACTAGGAGCGGATTCGTGGAGACTAGGAGTGGATTTGTGGAGACTAGGAGCAGGTTCTAGGAGACTAGGAGTGGGCTTGTGGAGACTTGGAGCGGCAGGATCGCTCCAAAAGTCAATTAGCCACCCGTCTTCCACTGACTCTGGTGTAGCAGCAACCATTTTGGCCGGGGATACAGGCTCTGGCATGGGGGCGGCCATCTTGGCCAGGGACAAGGGTTGGGGTGCAGAGGTGGATGTCTTCGTGGATGGTTGGGACTATGGGACGGGCAGGACAGAACGGGGAGACCCACTGGGAGGGATATGTGGAGGGAGCTGCCGATAGTTGAACTGGCCAGGCTGCCTGTTCTTCTGAGGGGACCGGACAAGGATGACACCCTTCGCTTTGAACCTCCTCAATTTCAAAATTGGAACAATTTAAACACAGAACCAGATTAATTGTTTCTACAAGGGAGAAGGAACAGGCGGGTTCAATAAAGCGAATTGTATCCTCGTCCAGGCCCACCAGAAAACAGGAAAAATTGCAATCAAGTGTGAGACAGGGAGGATTCTGGGAAATGGAGTTCAGGACAGGCGTGGATTGTGACAGTTGGTTTCACCACAATCCACACAGTTACAGTCATAAACACAGATAACGGCTGATCGATTCATGACTTGTAAAGTCATGTTTAGATGATTTACCTCTTTCATTCTGTAATCTTCAGTTTTAACACTCCTTCGTTTCCTCCTGTTATAATGACAGACATTAACAGCATATGGACAAATGTATTAAATCAAGAGAAAATATGATGCTGTTTTTAAAGATTACTAATAATCTAACACAAATGAGCCATGTTCTTCTACATCAGACCAAAAGTGAACTTATACAATCACTGCAGTTTTTTATTGCACTCACATTATAAACAGGATGATGATGGAGATGATGAGGAAGATGAAGAATAATCCTCCAGATGCCACTGTGATCACAATCACATTCCTACCACCATGATGAACTGAAAGAGGAAGATCCTCATGATTAACTCTCCAAACTGATGAATGATGTGAAGATACAGGAGTGTGTTAATAAAAGCTTCACCTGTGACAGTTACAGCGTTTGATCTCTGAGATCCATGTTTATTGTGAGCCTGACAGTAGAAGCGTCCACTCTGTAGTGCACTGAAACTCTGTCCAGATCCAACAGCTGAGGTTTCATTCTCCTTAAACCAGCTGAAGTTCAGAGCAGGAGGGTTTGAATCACTGCTACAGTTCAGAGTCACTGAATCTCCCTCCACTATTACACCAGATCCGTTTATGGACACTGACACGTTCCTGGGTTGGTCTAAAAAGGACAAACATTTAAAATTCACATTAAATATTATAAATTGTGAATGTAGATGGGAACAATGTGCAGATGATCATTAACTCACACATGACGTTTAGAGTCACAGCATCAGAGTATTTCTCTCCATGTTCATTGATGGATCTGCACTTGTATTCTCCACTGTCAACAGAGCTGATCTTTGAGATGCTGTAGATTCTTCCAGATCTTACAATCGTTCCTCCTTTAAACCAGCTGAAGTTCAGAGCAGGAGGGTTTGAATCACTGCTGCAGTTCAGAGTCACTGAATCTCCCTCCACTATTACACCAGATGGACTGATGGACACTGAGACGCTCTTGGGTGGGTCTAAAAACAGTCATCAAACTTATTGTGACAATGATTATAAAACATTTTTTGTGCAACAAATTATTGATGAAAATCATTATAAACATGCTGAAATGTTCTATAGCATCTTGTGTTTTATATTGAACTCACACATGATGTTTAAAGTCACATTATCAGAGTATTTCTCTCCATGATCATTGATGGACTTGCACTTGTATTCTCCACTGTCATCAGAGCTGATCTTTGAGATGCTGTAGATTCTTCCAGATCTTACAAACGTTACACCTTTAAACCAACTGAAGTTCAGAGCAGGAGGGTTTGAATCACTGCTGCAGTTCAGAGTCACTGAATCTCCCTCCACTATTACACCAGATGGACTGATGGACACTGAGACGCTCTTTGGAGGGTCTAAGAACAATCACCAAATTTATTATTACAAGGGTTATAAAAAAAATGTTGTGCAACAAATTATTGATGAAAATCATTATAAACATGCTTAAATGTTCTACAGCATCTTGTGTTTTATAATGAACTCACACATGACGTTTAGAGTCACAGCATCAGAGTATTTCTCTCCATGTTCATTGATGGTCTTGCACTTGAATTCTCCACTGTCATTAGAGCTGATCTTTGAGATGTTGTAGATTTTTCCAGATCTTACAATCGTTCCTCCTTTAAACCAGCTGAAGTTCAGAGCAGGAGGGTTTGAATCACTGCTGCAGTTCAGAGTCACTGAATCTCCCTCCACTATTACACCAGATGGACTGATGGACACGGAGACGCTCTTGGGTGGGTCTAAAAACAGTCATCAAACTTATTGTGACAATGATTATAAAACATTTTTTGTGCAACAAATTATTGATGAAAATCATTATAAACATGCTGAAATGTTCTACAGCATCTTGTGTTCTCTTTCATAGGTTCACTCGACGCTGCGTCACTTTAATGACGTAATGGGACGCCCTCTGGGTGTGCTGATTGTCTGAAGCCCTTATAGAATCACGCCAATTGATTGGCTGATGGCGCGCACGTCGCCCCACTTGACGAAGTCACCTATATTAGCGCTTGCGCGCCATCTGCTCCTCAGATTTCTCTGCCTTCACGAAGCGGCCATTTCATGCCCTTCGGTTTTCGATTTTTCTGGCCCAAAATTCTAGGATTTCAGTCGATATCTACCTCAGCACTTCAGCGACCGCGGATTCTGGAACTTTGTTCTCCTTGTGGTGAAGTGCTATGGAATTCCGACGTTGCCCACCGCCGTGCACTCGCTTCATCGCGATCGACGATCCCCACAGTAAGTGTGTTAAATGTCTGGGATTTCCTCATGCACGCGACGCAGTTCAGGGGTTCTCTAATTGTAAATACTGCGATAACCTCCATCTCAAAACCCTCTGCTCGAGGCTCGCGGTTTTGAGAAGGAGTCATCCGTTTTTCCCCGTCGCGCTCCCGAGGCCGCGCAGGCCTCTTTTGGCCTCTTTCCGCGACCTGGGGTTCGGATGTAGAGCTCAAGGATGTGGAGTGCGAGCAGACGGGCCTCGCCCTTTCTCTCCCTCTCTCCCCCGAGCACGTGCGCGGGACTCCGCCTGTGGAATACTCGCATGATTATCTCTGTCCCAGCCCGGAGGCACGCGATGCGGTTTCCTTCGGTCTGGAGGATGTCATTTTCACTGCAGCATCCGACTCCGAGGATTTCGGTGCTGCAAATACTGACGACGCTCTCCCGCCAAGCGGCCAGGAAGCGCGGCCATCAGCAGCATATGACGAGCTCGTGGATGTACTTGCGCGCGCTACACAGAAGCTCGCCATCGAGTGGCCGGATGAACCCCGCGAAGCTCAATCTTCTCGTTTGGATGAGAGATTCCTCAGCGGCCCTAATTCTAGGCCTCCGCAGAGGAAGCTACCATTCTTCAGTGATCTACACAGTGAGATTTCCAGATCCTGGAAGCAGCCGTTCTCAGCCCGCCTAACTAACGCGGCAGCCGCTGATTTCACCAACCTCGTGGGTTTTGAGGAACAGGGCTATTCCGCCATTCCCGCGGTTGAGGACACGCTGGCCACTCACCTCGCGCTATCTTTAGCTCCCTCGTGGAAGTCCCGCCCCCTTCTTCCCAATAAGCCGTGTAGGACCACTTCTGCCCTGATTGGCAAATCCTACATGGCGGCTGGTCAGGCTGGCATGGCCCTTCATACTATGGCCATTCTCCAGGCCTGTCAGGCGGATGTGCTTAAGGAAATGGACGAGGGCACCGGTTTGACACCGGAAGCAGTGAAGGAGCTTCGCAAAGCCACGGATTTGGCGTTACGGGCTACTAAACACACAGCTCGCGTTGTAGGACGCTCTATGGCGGGCGCGGTGGCGGCGGAGCGCCACCTATGGCTCAATCTCACTGAGATTCGCGATAAGGAAAAAGTTTTCCTTATGGACCCTGCGATTTCTCAGTCCGGATTGTTTGGGGAGGCGGTTAATACTGTGGTTGAGAAGTTCAGATCTGCAAAATCCCAGTCTGCCGCTCTTAAGCAGTTCATGCCGAGGAGAGCGAGGGACGCTCCTTCCCCCTCCCCCTCTCAGTCCAGAGATCGCCCCTCTTTCAGAAGAGAGTTTACCACCAGGAGGAGCGACCAGAGTTATCCTCCACCCACCACGGTCTGGGGAGCTCGCGGTCGTCCATTTCCCCGCCAACGTCCTCACAGACGCATCGACCCAAAGCGGCCCAGCAAACCTTCTGCTTCGGCCACTTCGAGTCGCTCCTGACCCTCTGGTCAGAAAAAGGGGAGCTGCAGTTCACGACCGGGGCTGGGTCAGACCGCGCAAGCGTTTCTGCCCGCCCCCCACCAGCTCTCCCTATCAAGCTCTGTCATTTCCGCCACCCAGCGTGCTTCGGAATACGGAACCGACTCTATCCTCGCCTTTTCCGGCGCTGAAGGAAGGAGACGCTCTTTGCTTTCTCCCCTCACGTCTGATTGGCTCACCATCCGCCGCTCGTCCAGACGGAGACACATCCGGTCTTCTCCGGGAACCAGAGCGGCCCAGCCTTCCACTGCCTACTCCGCGCCAGGACGCCACGTGCTCTCCTCTGCGGATGGCCACACCCCCCTCAGAGGTCCAGCTCGACACCCTATCTCAGGTATGTCCACCGCACCTCATCATACCTCCCACTTTGTCAAATTTCTTCCACGAGTGGAAGCTTTTGCCAGGGATATCATCCTGGGTCCTCCGCACGATTCAGTCGGGCTACACACTTCAGTTCTGTCGCAACCCTCCTCGCTTCGACGGGGTCGCTCAAACGGTAGTAAACAGCGCCTCTCAGGCTTCTGTGCTACAACAAGGGCTCTCTTCTCTCCTCCTAAAGGGGGCAATAGAGGAAGTTCCGGCAACAGAGGAGAAATGTGGCTTCTTTAGCCGTTATTTCCTAGTTCCGAAGAAAGACAGCGGTCTGCGTCCCATTCTGGACCTCCGCCGCCTGAACTTCACCCTCTACAAAGGGAAGTTCAAGATGCTAACGCTAAAGACTATCTTGTCTCAGATACGTGCGGAGGACTGGTTTGTCACTATAGACCTGAGAGATGCTTACTTCCATATTCAGGTCGTCAGACGACACAGGAAGTTTCTCAGGTTCGCCTTCAAAGGGAAGGCTTATCAATACAAAGTCCTTCCCTTCGGCCTTGCCCTGGCACCAAGGACGTTCACGAAGTGTATGGATGCTGCTCTGGCCCCGCTGAGGCTCCAGGGCATCCGTATTCTCAATTACCTGGACGACTGGCTCATTCTGGCCCACTCCAGGGAGTTAGCCTATCATCACAGAGATGTCGTTCTTCGACACGTTCAATCTCTTGGCTTGAGAGTGAACACCGACAAGAGCGTTCTTACTCCGGCTCAGCAGACCACCTTCTTAGGTGTTCGTCTGGATTCCGTTCCGATGCAGGCCCGTTTGGCCCCTGCTCGGATTTCCAGTATCACAACATGTTTGGTCCACTTCAGGCTAGGCCATCATGTTTCTGTGGGTACGTGTCGCAGGCTCCTGGGTCTCATGGCCGCAGCTTCCCCGGTGCTTCCCCTGAGACTGCTCCATATGAGGCCCTTACTCTGGTGGATGAAACGCTCTGGGGCTCGGTCAACAGGATCGGCCCTTCGCCTATTGAAGGTGTCACGCGGCTGCTTTCGTGCCCTATCAATGTGGCGAGACCCTCTCTTTCTTCAGAAAGGGGTCAAGATGGGGGCTGTTTTCCGTCGCCAAATGGTTACGACGGACGCCTCTCTTACCGGCTGGGGTGCGGTATTCGAGGGCAGACCAGCTATGGGGATCTGGGAGGGGGAAGTTCTCTCCTGGCACATAAATTGCCTGGAGTTGAGAGCGGTATCCCTGGCCCTTCAACATTTTCTCCCCTCACTCAGGGGGCATCATGTCATTGTCAGGACCGACAACATGGCAGTGGTGTCTCATGTAAATCGCCAGGGAGGATCACGGTCACTGGATCACTGGACAGGCATGCGCGCCGACTCCTCCTGTGGTCTCAGGACAAGTTTTTGTCCCTGAGAGCAGTCCATGTACCCGGAGTCTTAAACCTCGCTGCAGATAATCTGTCGAGACAGAAGCTCCGGTCGGGGGAATGGATGCTGAACCCTCAAACTGTGTCACAGATTTGGGAGATGTTCGGGAAAGCGAAAGTGGACCTCTTTGCCTCAAAGGAGTCGTCCCAGTGTCGGCTCTGGTTTTCTCTGAGCTCTCCGGCCCCGTTGGGGATAGATGCGTTCGCGCATCCATGGCCCAATTTGAAACTCTATGCGTTCCCGCCCATCAAGCTGATTCCGGCGGTTCTGTACAGAGTAAGGGAGAGTGGGACCAGCCTCCTGCTGGTGGCTCCACACTGGCCATCCCAGACTTGGTTCTCGGAGATGGCTCTCCTCCTGGACTCCTCCCCATGGGAGATACCGGTCAGGAAGGACCTTTTGACACAACTTCAGGGCAGGATTTGGCACCCTCACCCGGAGATTTGGAAGTTGTGGGTATGGCCCATCAAGGGCCAACGACACTAAACACTGGTCTTTCTGCAGACGTTCAGGAGATCATTGCTAATGCGAGAGCCCTCTCCACAAGGAAGCTCTATTCCTCCAAGTGGAGGGTCTTTGAGTCGTGGTGCTCGACTCATGCAGTAGATCCAGTTAACTGCCCGGTTGGTTCGGTTCTGGAGTTCCTGCAGGAGAAGTTTGCTGCTGGAGCAGCGGCCACCACCCTTCGGGTCTATGTTGCAGCTATAGCTGCCGGTAGGGAGTCGGACGAAATCCCTCTAGGCAAGCATAGACTGGTTTCATCTTTCATGCGAGGGGTTAGGCGCCTGAGACCAGCACGCTCCCCTGGTATTCCCTCTTGGGACCTCTCCGTGGTCCTTGAAGGGCTAACGTTGGCTCCATTTGAGCCTTTGGAGTCAGCTCCTGAGCGAATTCTGACTCTCAAAGTTGCTCTTTTGTTAGCTCTGTCTTGTTTGAAACGAGTGGGCAATCTACAGGCTCTCTCTGTTAACGGGACCTGTATGGATTTTGCCCCTGGCCTAGTCAAGGTTACCTTAAGACCTAGGCCGGGTTATGTGCCCAAAGTTTTGTCCACGTCATTTCGCTCTCAGGTTATTACTCTTCACTCCTTTCAGCCCCCTCCGTTTGGCTCGGAGGAAGACGAGAAACTTCATTTGCTCTGCCCAGTTTGAGCGTTGAAGTGTTATGTTGACCGTTCCGACGGGTGGAGGAAATCTAACCAGCTGTTGGTGTGATTCGGTGCTGGCCGCCGCGGGCTTGCCGCCGCGGGCTTGCCGCCGCGGGCTTGCCGCTTCGAAGCAAAGGGTTTCCCATTGGGTGACAGAGGCTATTTCCTTAGCTTATGAGGTGCGTGGTTTACCTTCACCTCTTGATATTAGAGCGCATTCTACCAGAGGTGTGGCTTCCTCTCAAGCACTTTTTAGAGGGGCTCTTTTGGAGGATATTTGTGTGGCGGCAGGTTGGTCCTCTCCGCACACTTTTGTGAGATTCTATAGTTTGGATCTCGACATGGCTCCGGGTTCGCATGTCCTGTCTGCTTAACCTAGTCATGCAGGTTATCTGGTGTTCTTTGAGCCAGATACGGCAGCGCTTTAGCTTGGCGTGTTTGGTATATCATTCTCATTACATCATTAAAGTGACGCAGCGTCGAGTGAACCTATGAAAGAGAACGTCTCAGGTTACTTGCGTAACCTATGTTCTCTAAGTAGGGAACGAGACGCTGCGTACGCTGCCAAGCTCCTTGCGCTGCCGACAGGCCTTCCTTTTCGGCAGAGAAATCTGAGGAGCAGATGGCGCCCGCACGCTAATATAGGTGACTACGTCAAGTGGGGCGACGTGCGCGCCATCAGCCAATCAATTGGCGTGATTCTATAAAGGCTTCAGACAATCGGCACACCCAGAGGGCGTCCCATTACGTCATTAAAGTGACGCAGCATCTCGTTCCCTACTCAGAGAACATAGGTTACGCAAGTAACCTGAGACGTTTTATATTGAACTCACACATGACGTTTAGAGTCACAGCATCAGAGTATTTCTCTCCATGTTCATTGATGGTCTTGCACTTGTATTCTCCACTGTCAACAGAGCTGATCTTTGAGATCCTGTAGATTCTTCCAGATCTTACAAATGTTCCTCCTTTAAACCAACTGAAGTTCAGAGCAGGAGGGTTTGAATCACTGCTGCAGTTCAGAGTCACTGAATCTCCCTCCACTATTACACCGGATGGACTGATGGACACTGAGACGCTCTTGGGTGGGTCTAAAAACAGTCATCAAACTTATTGTGACAATGATTATAAAACATTTTTTGTGCAACAAATTATTGATGGAAATCATTATAAACATGCTGAAATGTTCTACAGCATCTTGTGTTTTATATTGAACTCACACATGACGTTTAGAGTCACAGCATCAGAGTATTTCTCTCCATGTTCATTGATGGTCTTGCACTTGTATTCTCCACTGTCAACAGAGCTGATCTTTGAGATCCTGTAGATTCTTCCAGATCTTACAAACGTTCCTCCTTTAAACCAACTGAAGTTCAGAGCAGGAGGGTTTGAATCACTGCTGCAGTTCAGAGTCACTGAATCTCCCTCCACTATTACACCAGATGGACTGATGGACACTGAGACTCTCTTTGGAGGGTCTAATAACAATCACCAAACTTATTATTACAAGGGTTATAAAAAAATGTTGTGCTACAAATTATTGATGGAAATCATTATAAACATGCTGAAATGTTCTACAGCATCTTGTGTTTTATATTGAACTCACACATGACGTTTAGAGTCACAGCATCAGAGTATTTCTCTCCATGTTCATTGATGGTCTTGCACTTGTATTCTCCACTGTCATTAGAGCTGATCTTTGAGATGCTGTAGATTTTTCCAGATCTTACAATCGTTCTTCCTTTAAACCAGCTGAAGTTCAGAGAAGGAGGGTTTGAATCACTGCTGCAGTTCAGAGTCACTGAATCTCCCTCCACTATTACACCAGATGGACTGATGGACACTGAGACGATCTTTGGAGGGTCTAATCACAAACAAACAAATAAAACATGAATAAAATCAATGTTGACATCACACAATTGGTTGAGACTTATGAATCCCAGCTTTAGGAATAATTATTTCAGCAAATGGACTGATGGAGATCACAGGATTCACTGGAGGATCTGCAGATGTCAGGTAAAAGTATTTATCAGTGGCGGCTGGTGGAAAGTTTTCTAGGTAGGTTTTGTGTTTTGTGGATCATTGTGATACTGAGTATGATCACTAGAGGGCAGTAAAACCTAGAGATGATGAAGAAGTTGAGTTGTTGAGCTGCTGATGTCCTGTTTTACTGATGTTTCCTACATTAAAGACAGACGTTTGAATTTAGCTTTAGTTTTCGTCCTTTTTTAACAAGTATAGAAATTAAACTGTTATATATATTTATTGTGAATTAACACAGAATTATTCATTTACATATGCCTGATGTGTGTAACAGCCACCTGGAATACGGTGCAGGATGTTAATGTTGTTGTGCCTTTAAGATGACCGCTTCTATGGTGCACGCTGTTTTTATGTGAGCGCGCACGCATGTTGAGTGTGACGAGAGAGATGACTGCTCTACGGCCGACTGGTGTTTCAGTTTATTAATGTTACCTTTCCCCTTTGATTTTGTAACGTTTTTCAGAGTGTTTTCTTTTCATTTTCCCCTCACTCTTTTTACATGTATGGGAAGAGTGTATTCTTTTGTGCGAACCCTTTATAAAGACTCGTGGGACTACCAGTTCATTTTGACCAGTGTCGTTCTTCTCGCCTCCTGTTTCTTATGTTTTTCGTCTGGGCAGACTTCACCCTCTGGTAGACGTTACATGTGGCCGCCTGATCTAAATGAATGCTTTCCCCTTTGTTGTGATGTCACAAGCCAACATCATTTCCTGTTCTGTCTCTTCTTGATACGTGATACATGCAGGCCCGTATTAAGAACATGCAGAGCCCTAGGGCTATAACAAAACCAAGGGCCTCCATAGTAGCCGATCTTGGTGCCATAACGTTTTCTATCACAGAAATAATTCGTATTTTTAAAAAACTAAATCTTCTAAGCACAGAGATACAAGGAGTATATATTCTCTGAATATTAAATTGTAATATTAAGTAGGCATATATATATATATATATATATATATATATATATATATATATATATATATATATATATATATATATATATATATATATATATATAATATTCCAGGCTGCAACATATTAATAGAATAAATGCATTAACTCCAGATATGAGGTCAAAGCGAACAGGTTTCCAGAAAAAGCAACACATTTTGAGCATGCAACTGCGACTGTCAATCATTTCCTCTGCCAATCACGCGCCCCCTCCGTGCTCGGGCCCTGGGATTTCAGCCCCACCTACCCCTTATGTTAATCCAGCCCTGGATACGTGATCAACTATCAGACCTAACACTGGATACATCCGTAACTCTTGCAACGCACATGGAAGCTGCTGCTGATCAGACAGGAGTTTGGGACAAGGGAATTCCAATACAGACTGTGTACTCTAGATCACACAAAACTACAAACAAACAGCACCACCACTCAGATAAGCCACATGCTGCCGCCACTTCATCTGATGTAGATCTTGCTTTAGGTGTGGTTCTGACAGACATCTGCCCAGTGCAAGGGTCATTTTGCTTGTCTATGTCGTTCTGTTCCAACCAGTAAAGTTACCTGATGTGACTATATTGTATATGGGCAACACTGATGAACATGCTCCAAAGAGATTGTTTTGAATAACACTGATGATCTCTGTTAGTGGGTGGGATATATTAGGCAGCAAGTGAACATTTTGTCCTCAAACTTGATGTGTTAGAAGCAGGAAAAATGGGCAAGCATAAGGATCATGGATAATGGATCACAAGGATAATGAGCGAGTTTGGGCCAGATTGTGACGGCTAGACGACTGGGTCAGAGCATCTCCAAAACTGCAGCTCTTGTGGGGTGTTCCCGGTCTGCAGTGGTCAGTCTCTATCAAAAGTGCACCAAGGAAGGAACAGTGTAGAACCGGCGACAGGGTCATGGGCGGCCGAGGCTCATTGATGCACGTGGGGAGCAAAGACTGGCCCGTGTGGTCCGATCAAACAGATGAGCTACTGGAGCTCAAATTGCTCAAGAAGTTAATCCTGGAGGCTGGAGGAATATTTAACACATTATAAAGTAAAATATCTAGCTTTCGCCAGACCACCTTCCCATCTTATGAAGAAAGTGTAACGCCTCTTGCAGGAATTAACAGCGCTCGGTGTTCATATGGGGACCACCAGCAGGTGTTAAAGTAACACTAAAGCAGTGTTAGAGTTAATAAGATACTTAAGTGATTCATTGATTAATTGCGTTGAAGACACCTGATGATAATGAGCAGAATCACTGAAGGAAAGAAAAACACAAGAAATCAAGCTCTAGCGCAAGTTCTGCCAGGCAGATTCAATGTTACGTCACTCATTACATCCAGACCTAATCCAGAATCATGTTCTAATTCTCAGAGTATAAAAGAACGGTACTGACACACTATCACAGATGCTGACGCCAAGAACATAGAACATGGTTAGATGGTGTTCTATCAAGCTGTGAGCGGGAGTCAAGCCCAATGGTTTAGAATCCTCCAACTGCAGATGCTAAGAACTGTGGTTTCCCAACTCATCTATGCATAGGACATTCATCGGATTGGTGCTGCTACGAACGCAGCTCAATGTGTGGAGTCAGCATCCTCTATCAAGGGCTGTGTACATGGTCATCCTCAGCATTATAGTACAAGCAAGATCTGACTCAAAATAACTTAAACGCTCAGCAACTTCAAGTAATAATTTTTATGAAAATACTGTCAATGGTATGTTTTCTCGTTTATTACTACTCATCGATCCTGTTTTGTTAGTCTCTATAAGCCTTTCATGAATTTATCTGTGGCCTAACGTGGTCTCTGTCCAGGTGGCCTATCGTAGGCTTCATCTATATGTGGCCATTGTCTCCATGTGGCCTACTGTGGCTTCGTTTGCATGGTGTTCGTCTCTGTAAAAGAGAATATCTCTAAGCACATCCCTGCACCCCTAATCATTCTGCACGTCATAACCGAGACGTTCCCTTTCGTTCAGTCACTCCGACGTACGTCAGTGACTGACGAATGGGGGTTCCAATATAACCGCGCCACTCAGCTGTCATCCAGTGCCCTGCGTAAGTGTGAGATCCCGCCACTTAAGGCCGTAGGACTCCCACTTATCACAGGATTACCAAGGTACACTGGGAAGCATATCCCAGTGAGGGAATGCCAAGATGCCTACCCGTGGGGAGGACTTAGAGAGTACACATATGACCCGCTGTGGGCTGCATATGGGAAACTCTAGGGTACCAGCGGAAGGTGGATTTTTAACCCTAGGAGTGGCAGGGGCTTGCCAAGGGAAAGACACCTGCTCACTGAGGAGGCTTACGGTGGAAATACTCGTGTGGGGGTCGCCGGAGGGAACCATGCACACGGGGCACCTGGCCGGACATGAGGGTCTTGGCTCGAAAGGGCCGACTGAACTAATGTCGGCGTCGACAGTGCTGGAGGAGCTCAGGGCTCTCAGGGAGCTCACCTGAGGAGAATATCGCACGTATCCAGTCCGTGGAGTGGAGTGGCGAGCAAGCGAAGTCCATTACCGGCCCCTCGGGGGGGGGGCGAGTACATAGTCGGACACTGGCTCCACTCGGAGATTGTAGAATCTGGCGAATGTGTTGGGTGTCGCCCAGCCTGCAGCTCTGCAGATGTCTGTTAGCGAGGCGCCATGCGCTAGAGCCCAAGAGGAGGCCACACTCCGGGTGGAGTGTGCCCTCACACCAAGGGGACATGGTCGACCTTGCTGCTGGTAAGCCAAAACAATGGTGTCCACTATCCAGTGAGACAACCTCTGCTTTGAGAGAGCTCTTCCCTTCCGCTCTCCACCATAACAGAGAAAGAGCTGGTCTGAGGTCCTGAAACACTGCGTCATGTCTACGTAAGCGCGGAGAGCGCGTACTGGACAGAGCAATGCCAAGGCTGGGTCTGCCTCCTCCAAAGGCAGCGCTTGCAGGTTCACTACCTGATCTCTGAAGGGAGTGGTAGGAACCTGGGCACATATCCAGGCCGGGGTCTCAAGGTCACGTGAGAGTTAGCCGGCCCGAATTCTAGGCACGCTTCGTCAACCGAAAAAGCCTGCAGGTCCCGACCCTCTTGAGAGAGGCCAATGCGGTCAGCAGAGCCGTCTTCATCGACAGAAACTTAATATCGGCCGACCGCAAAGGCTCAAAGGGAGGCCTCTGCAGAGCACTTAGGACTACTGAGAGGTCCCAAGAGGGAACGAGAGGAGAGCGAGGAGGATTCAGTCTCCTCGCCCCCCTCAGGAACCTGATGATCAGGTCGTGCTGACTTACCTTTTTGTCTCCCAAGAGGTCGTGATGGGCAGATATTGCTGCCACATACACTTTCAGGGTGGAGGGAGACAGCCTTCGCTCCAGCCCCTCTTGGAGAAACTCAAGCACGGACCTGATCGGGCAATTCCAGGGGTCTTCTTGGCGGGAAGAGCACCAGGTGACGAAGAGGTTCCACTTCAACGCATAGAGGTGTCGTGTAGACTCTGCCCTAGCGGAAGTGATGGTGGCGTCCACCGTAGGTGTTAGGCCACTCAAACCTGCCGCGTCCCGTCTAGAAGCCACACGTGGAGCTTCCAGAGCGCTGGACGCGGGTGCCATAGGGTGCCCCGTCTCTGAGAGAGGAGGTCCGGTCTCAGAGGGATAGGCCAGGGAGGGGCTGTCGCAAGGAGTAGCAGTTCTGAGAACCAGGTCTGGCTGTGCCAATACGGGGCGACCAACATGACCTGCTCCTTGTCCTCCCTGATCTTGCACAGTACTCGTGCGAGAAGGCTCACTGGGGGAAATGCATATAAGCGTAGGCCCTGGGGCCAGCTGTGCGCCAGTGCATCCATGCCGAGCGTGCCCTCGGTCAGGGAATAGAACAGGCTGCAGTGGGAAGAGTCGTGGGAGGCAAACAGATCTACCTGTGCGTCGCCGAACTGTTCCCAAATAAGCTGGACCGTCTGGGGATGGAGTCTCCATTCTCCAGGAAGTGGCTGGATCCGTGAGAGCTCGTCGGCTGCACGGTTCAGGTCTCCCGGGATGTGGATAGCACGAAGGGACCTCAGGTGCTTCTGACTCCATTAAAAGAGATGGCGGGCGAGTTGAGACATACGGCGGGAGCGTAGACCGCCCTGTTGGTTGATGTACGCTACAGTGGCCATGTTGTCTGTCCGGACAAGTACGTGTTGACCCCTCAGCAACGCTCGGAAGCGGTGCAGGGCGAACCGTACTGCCAGCAACTCGAGGCAATTGACATGCAGAAGGCGCTGGGGTCCTGTCCCCTCGATCGCGAAGCCAGTGCTGAAGCGGTCTCATATGTAGCAATCCGAGCGGCGTCACCGCGGCTGCAGATGCCATATGCCCCAGGAGCCTCTGAAAGTGTTTCAGTGGAACCGCACTCTTGCTCTCGATTTGACGGAGGCAAGTCAGCAGAGACTGTGTAGGTAACGGTTCAAGATGCGCAGGTCCAGGATTGGCCTCAGCCCACCGGTCTTTTTGGGTACAATGAAGTAGGGGCTGTAAAACCCGGACTTCATCTCGGCTGGAGGGACAGGCTCGATCGCACCATTCGCCAGTAGGGTGGCAACCTCCGCTCGCATGACAGGGGCATTGGCCCCGACCATAGTAAAGCAGACTCCCCGGAAACAGGGAGGAGCCTGCGCGAACTGAATCGCGTAGCCGCGTCTGACTGTCTTCGCGACCCAGCGGGACAGCCCTGGAATCTGAAGCCAGGCTCCCAGGAACTGCACCAGCGGGGTCATTCGGACTACAGATGTACCCGGTGTGGGGCAGCGATGCAGCGTTACCGACCCGGACAAGGGAGGCTGTTGGGCGTCCCGGTGTGGGGGTGTGGTTAACGGCTGCGTCCTGACAGAGGAGACCAGGGAAGGACGCACGTTCCACTGGGGTCTGCTCTGCCAGGAGGCTGGCGACAGAGTGGGATGCGAGTGGCGGGACCCGTGGGTGGCGCGCACTGACATCACCGATCTCTGGGGGCTCAGGGATGGGAGTGTTAATTCTTTCTTTGACCAAATTAGGGTGCTGCTGACCCGGGGGCCAGCAGCTGAACAAAGGATTCTCCCCCGGCCCTCCACCGGGGGAAGGAGTGGTCCTGCTACCATCTCCTGGAAAGAATTTCCCATCCCTGAGTCGTCCGTCTCAGGAGCTCCACTTGGCCTGGCGTTTAGCGGGGCGGCCTGAGGGGACTGGGACGCCTTCCTACGCCTTCCTCCGCGACCCGGCCCGGGTGAAGGCTGCTGCTTGGACCGGGTGGGAGGGGCGGGAGCCTTAGGAGGGCGTCCTCGGCGGCGAGCAGGCTGAGGCGACTGTGCCGGTGGCTGGGTGGAAGCAGCAGCTGGCCGCCGGGGCAGTATATGCTTTATAGCCTCAGTCTGCTTCTGGGCGGTTGAAAACTGTTGGGTGAAGTTTTCAACCGCTCCGCCGAAGAGGCCAGCCTGGGATATGGGGGCATCGAGGAAACGTGTCCGCTCGGTGTCCCGCATATCGGCCAGGTTTAGCCACAAATGTCGCTCCTGGACCACATTTGTGGACATCACTTGACCCAGGGAGCGTGCGGCCACCTTCGTCGCCCGGAGAGCGAGGTCGGTGGCGGCACGCAGCTCATTTAAGAGCCCCGGATCAACTCCACCCTCGTGCATGTCCCTGAGGATCCTGGCCTGGTAGACCTGAAGGATCGCCATGGCATGCAAAGAGGCGGCAGCCTGCCCCGCAGCTCTGTGCGATTTCGCCACCAAGGTTGATGTGAATCGACAGGCTTTGGAGGGGTGCTTAGGATCGCCTCGCCAGGTCGAAGCGCTCTGAGGACACAGTTGCATCGCAACAGAACGTTCAACCTGGGGGACCCCAGTGTACCCTTTGGCCGCAGCCCCATCAAGGGTGGAGAAGGCGGAGGAGACTGCAGACCGGTCACGGGAAGACAACGGGGACCTCCAGGACCGGGCAATCTCCTCATGCAGCTCAGGAAAGAAAGGTATTGGGGGCGGGGACTGACGTGAGTCAGCGCGGGCTCCCAAAAACCAATCATCGAGTCGCGAGCATTCGGGACAAGGTGGAGGGTTCCACTCTAACCCTAAACTCACGGCTGCCCGAGACAGCATGGCTGTCAGCTCTGGGTCCGACTAGGGCAATGCTGGCGCGCCCGAAGGCGGCAGCACAGCCGAGTCATCATCCTCAGAGGACTCGAGCCCACCTTGTGATGCGGTGACCGACATCGCATCATCCTCCGGAGCGCCAAACGAAATGCGCGAGGGAGCCGGAGCTGGCCCCGCGATTTCAGTCTGCACACTCACGGGTTGCGGAACGCTAGAGGGGGGTGTGGCCCGAGGCATGAGCGTCGGGGCTTTGTTCCACACCGTAACCCTCAGGTCACCCTGACCACCAGCCGAAGTACCGGCCACGGGGGGCACGGTAGATCGGGGTGTGGTTGAGGGGACTCTCACTTCATTACGAAGATCCTTGAGTCTCGACCGCAGAACCGCGATGGTCATGTTCCCGCAGTGGGAACATGACTCATCCACGAACACTGCTTGAGCATGCTGAACGCCCAAGCATACCAAGCAGAGATCGTGCCCATCGGAGGAAGTCAACAACCGGCCACACCCAGAAGTACACGGGCGAGACATCCTGAAAAGGACGTGCCACGTGTAAGCTCTTTTAGGAGAGGAAGCTTCGCAGAGACGCCGAAGCGCCCAGGGACCACACACCAGCTGTCAGACGGACCACTGCGCAGATCAGCAGGCAGGCAGTATGCGATCACTGGAACGCGCTGTAGATCCAACGCCTCTGGAAAGCTGCTCGTCTCGAAGGCTTGACAAAGACTCAGTTGTAGGCTTGAAGGAGTGAATAGGTACTCTTGGCTCCAAAGCAGAAACATAATGCGATGTTGCCAGCGTACTTCCTTATATACCCACGCGGTGGGGCGGAGTTACGCATGCAAATTCCGCATGCCCATGGCATTGGCACGCCATTGGGCGCTGTTAAACACCTCGAAGGTAATTGGCTTCTAGGCGAAACCCCCATTCGTCAGTCACTGACGTACGTCGGAGTGACTGAACGAAAGGGAATGCGTATTCTTGACACGTTTATTGCAACTTGCATTTCATCTCTTTCTCATTAAACCACCAGACTAACGAATGGCTCGACACAACACGTCCCGGGGCAGAGCCTAGATAGGAATTTATTCTGTGTAGACCAGTGGCTTTAGACCAGCAAAGTGCCAGAATTTGCTATATCATACCGTATTTTCCGTCACGTTTTTTATTATCATGAAACATGCTGTGATTTATTCCAAAGTGACTAAATAATGCATTTAACATCAAATAATCGAAATGTTGACTTTTAAAAGTAGACTCGTTCGCTGTAGACTATTTTGTTTCATGTTTGTGGTGTGCGCCAGATGTTCAAGGAGACCGAGGCGCACACAGTGCATCCTGTTTTATTTATTTTTAAAGGCATGACTTTGTAGTCATTTTAAATGTGCCCAAATAAAATTACAGATTTTACTGTTTCGATGATGATTATGATGTCATACTCATCTGTAGCCTATGATGATGACAATATTAGGCTAAGTTATTTCCCCTGCTGAGGAAAACTTCTAATTTGGTGCCGGTGCCTCACATTTTTTATCAAAATAAAAGACAGACAGCCAAACATTTAAAAATATTCTGCTTTATTTAATTGGTCTTTTGTACAATGGTCAATGAAAACCCTAATTTGACTAATGATAAAATGCAGATTTTACTACAATGCAACGTTCGCGTGTTTCTCTCTCAACATGACCCGGCATGTGAATTAGGCTACACTCTGTGCGATTTCTCTGGCAAATAGGCTACGGTCAATTATAAAATATGCTGTATTATTACAAAATGCATAGGATGCATTATAGGCTATACATTGTGTTAATTATCCTCACCCACATTAACTTTGTCACTGCCTAATTATATGGGGGTCATTGGACATTTATTTACTCAATATGAAATAAACTCAAAGTATAACTGCTGCGTATTTCCTGAACATGTCCCCGCCTGACTGGTGCGTTTATCTGCAGTTTATTACGTTTATTTAACCCATCGCAATTTAGTGGAACTGTGTGAAATAGGGTACCTACAAAATTATGTTATGCTTATTACTTTCTTTTTTTTCGGAACACACACACACAGACACAAAAAAATGTCCTGCTCGCATTTGCCCCTTTTTTTTAAAAAGCAAATATCTCGTAACTTAATCGATATATGCAACTCGTGCCATAGGCTAGGCCTATATATTCCAAGCGCTCTGAAGGTATACTGGGTTTGAGAAGCAAACTGAAATGGCAAGATATTACAGGCTTTAATGAAAATCTTGTGTGCAGCAGTAGCCTACACAAGCACCCTTTCGAGGTATCAATTATAATCCATTTTAATAAAACAGGCATAAATCATAAAATAAAAGAGTATGTCTTTTAATATCTGTTTTTCTCCGGTTGTCTGGTTGCAACGCATTATTCTTTCCTTTTTGTATTAGTGTTTAAAATATTTATTTTTTATTATTTATTTAACAAAGGTAGGCTATGACAGCCGTCATATATCCTGCCAGCTGATTTATATCTACACAGAAGAAAACCCTGCCCCGGTACGGGTTGTGTCGAACCATTCGTTACACTCAAAAAAATATTTTGGTCTAAATATACGTTTTATGTATTTGAATTACATTACAATTTTCCATCCATTTGGACTACATAGTTTTAACATAAACAAACAAATAAACTTAATGTGATTCATATTTGTCAGTCAAGCGTAAATGAAATAAATGGACTTAACGCGTTTATTGCAGCTACATTTCATATTTTTCTCATCAAACAACCAGACTAACGAATGGCTCGACACAACCCGTCCCGGGGCAGAGCCTTGACAGGGCTTTCATCTGTGTAGACCAGCGGTTTAGTCCAGGAAAGTGCAAGGGGTCCGCAAAATAATTGCTATATCCTACCATATTTTCCGTACTGTAAAGTCAAATTTTTTTTATCATGAAACATGCCGTGATTTATTCCAAAGTGACTTATATAATGCATTTAACGTCAAATAATTGAAATGTTGACTTTTTAAAGTAGGCGCGTCCAGTATTTGCTGTAGCCAATTTTAGTTCATGTTTCTGTTGTGCGTCAGAAGATGTTGAGACCGAGACGCGCTAAAGCAGCGCATCCTGTTTTCTTTATTTTTCAAAGGCATGACATTTTGCAGTAATTTTAAATGTACACAAATAAAATAGATATTTTACTGTTTCGAATGAGGAAAACATTAAGTGATAGCGCCAGCGACTAGCAAGATCACATAACATATAAAAAGATTGGTTTAATTTAATTTGTCTGTTGTACAATATTAAAGCTGTGCAAGTCAGTATGCCTACTTGCTATTCCAAACTCTCTGCATGTGAAGATGCCGATTTAGCCGTATGGAACTGGACTGGACTGAAATACGAAGCCTTCTTTACATAAATAGTATAATAGCATCCAAATGTTACTTTGCAAATATGGAAACTTTGGACCGAATGAAAGATGTACGAGCGACGAGCCCAACGTCGATATGTTTCAATTCAAATAAAATAATTTAGGCTTGGTGTTTAAACTAAAATGTTGTTTGTAATAAATGGCATAATATAGACTATTTTATATAGGCTAGGTTTCTATGTATATTTTTATTATATGGCTACTTATATTTTTCATTCTTGTTGTTTTCTGAATACCATTAATTTAAGGATTTGTCATACAGTGATGGGAAGTAAAATAGCCTACACATACATAGCGTACGTGTTAATAGTGTTTATAATGTTAATGTTGTATTCTATTTACCTGTATTTTTCTGAATGTAGCCTATCCTATGTTTCTCTCACAACATGACCTGGCGTGTGAATTACACTCGGTGCGACTTTTCTGGCAAAAACGATAAATTGTAAAAATGTGCTTTATTATTACAAAATGCATACGATACGTTATAGGCTGTGTTAATGATCCCCACCCACATTAACTTTGGGCTTAATCATTGTAATGTCCTGTTCGCATTTGCTCTTCTTATTTAGGCCTATTTATTCTTTAAAGCGGATGCAAATATAGCCTATCAGAACATAATCCATATCTAATGCAACTCGTGCTATATATTCCAAGTGCTCTGAAGGTATACTGGTTTGAGAAATGGCAAGTTATTACAGGCTTTAATGAAAATCTTTTGGGATCAATTTTAATAAAACATAAAACATAAAAAAAGAAGAGTATGTATTTGAATATCTCTGTTCTCCGGTTTTTCTAATTCCAGCACATTAATCTTTTCTTTTTGCATTAGTGATATATATATATATATATATATATATAATATTGACAATATTTACTTAACCAAGGTAGGCTATGACAGCCGTCATATAACCTACTGCCAGCTGATGCAAAGAGGTGAATAATATCTAAACAGAAGAAAGCCCTGTCTAGGCTCTGCCCCACCCTGGGACAGGTTGTGTCGAGCCATTCGTTAGTCTGGTTGTTTGATGAGAAAAATATGAAATGCAGTTGCAATAAACACGTTAAGAATCCGTACAGCTGTAGCAGCGCAGGGCTTTTATTCTGCTGTGCGGAACTGAGGAAGAACTGATGACGGAATAGTTTGATCTTCGGCTGACCAATCAGCAGAAAGGGGCGTATAATTCCCGCTCACGTCTATAAATCGAATATTCAAACTGTTTATAAATTTTTCTACCTCTGAACGAAAAACGAAAAATCAAGCAGGAATCTCGTTTTTTGAAGATACACTGATTTAGTGGGAGTGAATGCATTACAATTATTATATTGTGTGTGCTTCAGGGAGGGCAGCGCCCTCTATTGGCCATTTTGTATTATTTGCATATATTTATATACATTATGCCTTTTCATTGACAAAGCACTGCATTTGTAAAAGTGATCTTTCCTGTTTCCTTCTCAGCTTTAGAAATCTGTTGTGTTTTTGAGACACATGATCTAAATCTGTAGTTTGTTCTTCCAGATTTTAGTGATAACACAAGAGCTCCCACGAAACTGACTGATCATTTATTAGAGTTATGTAGTCTTAAACTCTGCTAGCTCTGGGTATAAACAGAAGCATTGACTAGAGTGACTGCGCCAGAGCCGTAATGCACCACAGCAGACGGGTTACACACTACAGCCTCACTTGCGATCCATGTCTCTGGGAATAACCGACGTAAACTAGTATTTTTCTGCCACTTTATGCTTTTTATGCTGCTTGCTTATTGGCTCTCTGACATTGACGAGATTAACCCCTTAGGTATTGAAATTCGGTATCGAACAACAAGACATTTTACAATACTCAATGGTATCGAGGCAATTCGGTCGTGCCTAAAAAGTATCAAACATGATACTCAGCCCTAATTAACAATAAATATTACAAAATGAACTTAGATGTGTGAACAATGTGCAGGTGATCATTAACTCACACATGATGTTTAGAGTCACAGCATCAGAGTATTTCTCTCCATGTTCATTGATGGATCTGCACTTGTATTCTCCACTGTCATCAGAGCTGATCTTTGAGATGCTGTAGATTCTTCCAGATCTTACAATCGTTCTTCCTTTAAACCAGCTGAAGTTCAGAGCAGGAGGGTTTGAATCACTGCTGCAGCTCAGAGTCACTGAATCTCCCTCCACTATTACACCAGATGGACTGATGGACACTGAGACGTTTTTTGGTGGATCTGAAACAAACAAACAAATAAAACATTAACAAATTCAATTTTGACATCACACACTTGGTTGAGACTTATGAATCACAGATTTAGGAACAATTATTTCAGCAAATGGACTGATGGAGATCACAGGATTCAATGGAGGATCTGCAGATGTAAAACAGGGCTCTCAAGGGAGTTCAGAGTGCGATTTTGGCGACGACAGCAGGGGTTTGAGTGGGGACAAGGTTCTGATCTGAAAAATTTGTATAGTTAAATAAATAATAATATATTTTTTTTGTAAATTTAATTCAACATTTCTGTGTGTGTGTATTACTTCTTGCATTTCTCTTTTTCAAAGATGTCAGAGGCAAATTAATAATCCATAATAATTTTGAAAAACATTTTTTTCCAGAATTTACTGTGTTGTAAATATAATTTATTCTGAAGCAATAGTCTCACCAGTGTTCAATCAGCTTTGAGATATTTAAATCTGCATATCTTTGATATTTTTACCTTTTATGAAGGGCATTTTCCCATAATCTTATTAAATATAGGCTACGCTTCAGCTTTCATTTTATATTCTTAAATTTGATCTATAAATTAAATTAGAATAAGAGACTGTAGGGCTGTTGCCAATCAAATTAAATCATTAACATTGAAACATTTTATGAGATTGTTTTTAAGATTTTTGAATATACAAATAAGAAATGGCGGAAAGAAGACATTAAACTAAACAACCAGTTGGTGGCACGCCCAATGCGTGAGACTTGAGAACCCTATAAAAGTATTGATCAGTGGCGGCTGGTGGAAAGTTTTCTAGGTAGGTTTTGTGTTTTGTGGATCATTGTGACACTGAGTATGATCACTAGAGGGCAGTAAAACCTAGAGATGATGAAGAAGTTGAGTTGCTGAGCTGCTGATGTTCTGTTTTACTGATGTGTTTCATTCGGAAAGCGAGCTCAATTTCCACATGAGACTCCTGTGCAATATGCCCTTGTGTGCCCTTGCAGCCGCCTGTGGTTTTGATGACAAATCTGATGACATGATACGTGCAGGCCTGTATTAAGAACACGTCAGGCCCTGGGGCTACAATAACATGCAACCTGTGGCCAGTGGAAGTGACTGTGTTACACTCCACAGCTATACACCTGCAAATGACGGGTATTAATGTCAAGCCCTGACTATTTATATGAATAATTATGATAATACAAATTATTATTTTGTGTGTAGTTCAGGGAGGGCAGCGCCTCTATTGGCCATCTGGTATTATTTGCATATATTTATATACATCATTTATATGCCTTTTCATTGACAAAGCACTGCATTTGTAAACGTGATCTTTCCTGAAACACCTGACCGATACACCTGACCGATTGAGAATAGAACTTATCATTCTATTCATTGTCTGTCTGTCTAATTTATTTATATATAAAAAAAAATAAAAATAAAAAAAAATTCTGTTCTGTGCTAGATTAACTGAGACTTGTTACAGCACTTGCATATTGTTGATATTGTTGCCCTTGGACTGCTCTAGCTGCTTCTATTGCCCTCATTTGTAAGTCGCTTTGGATAAAAGCGTCTGCTAAATGACTAAATGTAAATGTAAATGTTCCTGTTTCCTTCTCAGCTTTAGAAATCTGTTGTGTTTTTGAAACACATGATCTAAATCTGTCGTTTTTTCATCCAGATTTTAGTGATAACACAAGAGCTCCCACAAAACTGACTGATCATTTATTAGAGTTATGTAGTCTTAAACTCTGCTAGCTTTTCAAAGACAACTTTAAAGAGAAATGATCGATCTGTACTCACACATGACATTGAGATGAACATCAGGAGAGATGTGATGGTGTCCGTGTACAGCACAGCTATATCTGCGTGCATCCTCTCTTCTGACTGACTGCAGCAGGAGTTCATTGTTTCTGTCTCTTCTCTCAGTTAATGGCTGTGAGTTTCTGGACCAGATGAATGTTGCTCTGTCAGTCAGAGTGCAGCTGCTTTTACATGTCAGACGGACTGAATCTCCCTCTGTCACTCTCTCAGGAGACTCCACCTGAAGATCTGAACACAACACACACATTATATCTAGTGCTGCTGTCATACACTGATTATTATTCAACATAATGCACAGAACAAGAGATAAACCTCACCAAACTCACCTGTGACAGTAAGAGTCACTCCTGGATGACCAAGCCATTTTCCATCAGGTTTATTAGTGATGAATCTGAAATAGTACTCGTGTGAATCCTTCAGTGTCACATGACTCAGTCTGACGGTGCAGTTCTGCTGTTTATCTCCCAGATACTGAAGCCTCTGACGGTATTCAGGGTCCTTAGAGAGATCTGGAGGCTCAACACCCTTTACAGGGTTTTTAGTCCAGAACACGTTCTTGATCTGATGTCCAGTAGGGTATGTATAAGAGCATCTCATTATCACTGTTGAGTCCTTTAGTGCACAGATGTGTGAACGACTGTAACTCACACTCAAACCAGCACTAGAAACCCCTGAAACACAGAATTCATCCTGATGAACATGTTTCATCAGCTATAACAGTCAATGAAAACATGATAATTTTTTACTACTTGAAAACATTGACTCTTTACAAGAATCTTCACAGAATTGAGTAATAAATGAAGTGTGATTTACTGCATCAGCTTTGATGGAGGGTGTTGCAGAAAAGCAGAAGTAAATGTACAGAGACAGAGTGAAGAGAGAAGCACGAAATCAGCAAAAAACAACACAATGCACTCTCAGATAATGAAATATATATAAAAACAAGACTAGGAAATTATTCAGCGTTGATTTATTAAATACCCAATGGCATTAAAATGTGAGTTTTGTATCAGATCTGAGCTCATTTATATGCATGTGAACTAAAACACATTTAACATTTACACATTCACTTCTGAGAACTTGAGGCAAAAATATTCAGGATCTGGTGCTACAGTTATTTCTGTCCAATCAAACGCTCTGAACAATGAGAAAGTCCCTCCCCCTAAACCACATGACACTGACTAGCAAGAAGCAAAAGACTATAGGACATTTCTAAAAGGGACAAGCGTTTGACACGCTCAACCCAAACTTCCTGTTTCAAAGGGAAATATGTGAGTACAGGACAGAAGAAAGTGTTGATCAGCCGCTCATGAGGCCTTCAATAAAACATCAGAGTGTTTCTAATGTGAATGTGCCAGAGACTCACCGTGAATCATGAGCAGAAAGACCAGAGGAAGAGGAGGAGCCGTTCTGACCCACATCAGCATAAAATACATCTATAATACAGCATTAAACATCACTCATAATCATCACATGTGCTCAAACAAGTATATGTACTGTATATCACCCTATTCTTTACATTTCTCATGTTAAGACACGTGTGTTATATGAGCAATAATCATCAGTGTTCACTTAAGTAAGAGTGTGTTTGTCTTACCGTGTTGTAGCTCATCAGATCAACAGCAACTGAACGACTGACTGAGTAACACATGCACTTTTAGCTTCACAGTGAAGGACTGTGTGTGATTAACACTGTTTATTAAAGCCAGTGGCGGAAATATCAGTGTCCCTCCCTCAACAAGAGAACAACATCACTGAACTAAACCTAACTGAAGAACAATAATGATCCTTACTTTAAGCTGAAGGGTTGAAGTTCATCAGGGTTGATGTCCGTCGGAGGAGATGTGACCTCTGGTGGAAGTGTGAGGGATTGAAAAAGCACATATGAGTCGAGATCAAGGCTGCGTTCGAAACCGCATACTTCCCTACTATATAGTATGTAAAAAGCAGTAGGCGAGAGAATAGTATGTCCGAATCCATAGTATTCATAAAAGAGTAGGCGAGAACTACCAGGGTTTTGGAGTATTTCTCGCGAGATTCGGACGTGCGTATACTGATGTTGCGTTCGAATATGCCTACTTACCTACTATATAGTAGGCGAAAACAGTACGTGAAAGGAGTAGTATGTTCGAAACCTCAGTAATCATAAAAGAGTAGGCGAGAAGTTCCCGGATGGCCTACTGATTCAGCCCAGATTGTAAAGCACCCATCGTCGGATACTTTTCTATCCCTGCCTTCCCATGAGGCCACAGGAAAGGAGACGTCAGGCGGAGAAAAGCCAATCAAATGTGAGTATTACAAACCAAAATCACGGTTCCTCGTGTTAAAATCGCATTTGTTGGACTACTGTAGAGTAACGTTAAACTGTTGAATTGTTGAAAGTGTAAAGACGACAGACAGGATAGTGTAGTTGTGATTGGGCTGTAAAAACACGTTTTATTATGTATGAGCTCCAGTAACACACACACACACACGTCTCCAAAGGGGATTTACATAAACGATATACTTAAAGATAAAGATGCTTACTAAATGTTTATTTAACATCTGACAGGAACATTTTCGATAAGTATTGCAGATGACATCACAGCATGAAATAGACATCTGATCAGAGTGATGTGTGTGTGTGTGTGTGTGTGTGTGTGTGTGTGCGCTATAATGTAGAGTTCACTGTGGTCAACACTGCTTACTTTACATGAACGTCAGTAATGTTAATAGATCTACATAAAGTAACTAAACATAAGTTATCTTTTTTATTTGTCCATTATACTGTTGATGAATTGAGGAACATTAACACATCAGCAACTACCTCAACATTTAAGGCTATTGAGCACATAAACTTTTATGCTTTTATCAAGGTGTTGTTTAAGATCCAGGTAACATGAATGTTGTGTGATGTTACAGGGCCAGAAGAGCACGCGTGTGTGTGTGTTTGTGTGTGTGTGTGTTTATCTGGTGGAGCTGGAGAGAGGGTGATGAAGGAAGCCTGTCATCAAAGGCTTTGAGTAAACTACAGAAATGAATAAAACACATTTAAATCTTAAGTTGTATTTTATTTTAATTTCAAACAGAGTTATTTCAGCACTTTTCTGATTCTTGATGTCTGTGCATTTGCTGCAGAGCTTCTGTGGTTGAGCCTTGCTCAAGGACACACTGGTGGTGACGGCTGCGGAGATCCAAGCAGAAACCTTCAGCTTATCAGTTCAGTGTTTAGCCCACTACACCACAAAAGTCATAAATCTACAATACAAATAGCATGTAATTGTAAAAATATTAAATCAAATATGGCAAGAAATGGGATGCTGACAACATGAATTGTACAGCGTTTTCAGTAGTCATGCTGATGGAGAGCAGACACACGGATGTTTGGAGCAGACATCAGCAGTCAGAGATTGTCCCGCACATGTTCTCCACTCTTGCTTCAGGGTTGTGGGGTTCAGGAGGGACAGGAGGGACTGCTAGGACAGGCGAAGGTGTTCACGGTGCTCAACTGCTTCATCAAGCTGTGTTGAGATGGCAGCAGATGTGGGGTTCACCGTCTGTAAATGTGTGATGGTTTGTTAGAACAATACGTTTGAATAAAGCTTTGTTTCATGGTGACATTCATTTGTGATGTTTACTTTTATTCATTCTTTTACTCATTAATTCATGTTTCGTATTGTTGTCAGTAAATAAAATATTGGTATTCACATCGACTGCATTTGTCTAGTGTGTATTCATGCATCGCTATGTCATATGACAACAAGTTGCATTTTGCTTGTTTTACTAAAACAATATAATTTTCAGTAAAAAAAAAAAGTAATATAATTAAGTATTGGTCAGCATTTGTTATTATTATTATTGTAAGTGTTTTAGTGGGCTAGCAATGCAATTCATTCTGGGGTAATCTTAATTTTGAATAGTGATAACTTACATTTTAAGAGTATAAAATCAACAGTGTTCTCCCAAGGTGAGATCTTCGAGCAGCTGAAAGAGTCTCTGTGCAAACACTGAGGGAAACCGCACAGGCTGTGGAGTTACTGATGCTTTGAGCTGTTACTGCACCTGTCACTCATAGGCCTATCTTTTATTTTATAATTACATGGTTGTATCTTTAACAATCCTAATAATAAAACAAATATCACGGGTTTGCCTACATTATATACAAAGAAAAAACAATAACAAGGTTAGATATCTTTGAATAATTCATCATAATGCAATTCAATTTTATTTCATAAGCTTGAGGGATAAAACAGGAGTTAAATTTAAAAAGGAAAATATAAAGGTGATTTAGGCCAATTTTGCTTGTGGATGAAATGTTTTGCATATAAAATAAAGAAATTAACAACATATTTAAGAGATCACGATTGTGGGTTTTGGTAAGGATAAAACTGGGTCAGATTAGTAGGGTTAATATGACAAAATAAATGGGCAGCTGTTTCTTCAACAAGCCCACAAAATTAGCAAGTTTAATCAATATTAAGATATTTATAGATCAACGTTCTTTTGAATAAATACCAGCCTCTTCACTGCAGCACGATACGACCGTGACACTATTATGAACTCAGACAGGAGTCATAAGGATTCATGCATGAATAACAGCAGCATTAATACATGTTAGTACATGTTTGATAATTAATGCATTAATTAACATGTATGGTAAATCTAAATCTAACAGGCTCCTTAAGAATAAATAAGAAGAACATGTGATTTTTTTTGATACTGTCATAATTTAAACTGTAATAGCCTATTATAATCTGCCATCTGCAGCTTTGTGATTTTTTGCCATTTTTGTGAGCCATTAATTACACACATTTGTCTAAACAAACGTGGAAAATAGACTAATAACTATCACTAATCATTTTAATTTGATATAAACCGTTTTCAGATTTGTATAGTTCAATTAGGCTACGTTTAGTGTGGGATACTCATTAGTGGCGCTCTCGGTGCTCCTAGCGCGTTAGTTTGTGTTCCTTCGGTATTGCTGACATATTCATCAAATAATATATGTTGACTGCTTTGGTTAACCGAAATAATAATTTAAGACATGTTTGCATGATTGTTGTATTGGGATATTTCTGGAGGTGTGTACTTTAATTAACTGTATTTTTTAATTGTTTAAATGTAACTTATATGCTTTGATTAGCATTAGCCGGTGGATGCGCCCTGTTTTACATGTAAACATACCTTATGTGGGGCTTTACAGGTATGTTTGGGCTTTCTTTTAAGTCCATATATGTTTAATTATATAAATATAAATAAAAGAACTAGCCTACAAATACTTTTTATCTTTGTTTTTTTTTTTTTGTACCAAGGGTGTAATGGAAAAAGGATTCTTAGTGTATATGTTTATTCATTTTGTAATAAATGAATTGTTAGTGCCTCATTTTGTCACGACTTTACTTCAGGGGCACGGCATTACTAACTCATGGTTAACTTACCATACACTAACATCAACTAATGGCTTGTTACTGTATGACTATGTCATGACTTTACTTGATGGGGCACATCATGATTAATTCACTATTAACTAACCATACACTAACATCAACTCATGGCTTGTTAATGCATCATTGTGTCATGACTTTACTTGAGGGGGCACATCATGATTAATTCACTGTTAACTACTTATCAAAGTCAGCTCATGATTTATCATAAACTTACTATCAAATACACATGTAACTAGTATAACTAGTATTCAGCCCAGTTAAGAGAATGGAGGTACAGTATCATCATGGCCTGTATCTGGGTGGAGAGAGAACTATACAGATCTCAGCAGACGATCCCTCACTTCCTGACTTTACTGCATGTTTCCTGTTTGGTTATTTTTTGGGAACTGATTTCTCAGGAACTGTTATAAGTCACAGTAGGTTTAGTTTGATGGGAAAGAGAATATCACAAAACAGACTGAGAAGGGCTGTAATCTCCCAGTCGATTAGTTGATTGTTAGTCGATACGTTCTGGCTCGACCAAAATTCTGATTGGTCGTTTTTTTGCGCGTTCATTTCATTAGTTTTGCCCATAGACAGTAAAAGAAATGGACACAGCAACCCCATAGACTTCGACGGAGAGAATTGAAGTCACACTAGGAGCACTCACTTCCTGATGGCTGATGCACTGCACAGCCTCAGACTGAGCTTGACGACGTAGTAGCATTGCCACCCATCCCGGTTTTCCAGGGATTGTTCTCTTTTTTGAGCGTCTGTCCCGGAAAATGTATATTCTTTCCCGGGACACAAATTGTCCCGTTTTTTTGTGAAAATGTACTTCTAAAGTAGAATTTCCTGGCTTTAAATTAAACCATTTCCTTATACTGTTAACTGTGTTTTCTTCATGGTTATGTATCCAATCCTGTGTCCGTAAACGGGCTCAACTTATCGCCTATCGCCTAGCAACTGCCTGTGCTGTCGGTCGGTCGGTCGCACGCACGCATCCATCCACGCACATGCAGGATAAAACAGTGTTCAGTTGCTTTCTTTTTTAAAACTTTATATTAACTCAGTCTTGTGAAATGGGGGGAGAGACGGACAAGGAGGATAACGCAACAAAATCGGATGAGCCACCGCCAGTGTCAAAGATAAAACGATTTACAACCTACAACTTAGACTGGGCGATAAGAGAAAACTTTTCTGAATGGGTAAGGCCCACCCCCAAGGAGACTCATTCTCCGCTACCTGTGTTTTGTGTCCTGGCAAAATATGAAGGAAAAATAGCGCTGGAAAATCATGCAAAAACAAAGAAGCACCCGAGTTTTGCATTAAGCAAACGCAAAAATCTAGCCATTGCAACGTTTATGACAAAGAAAGGGAGTCCTACAACTGTTAACATAGTATATTTGCAAAAATGGTTTTGCCGCGTTCATTTCATCAGGTGGAGAGCACTAATTGCTAATGGGGGTGTTTTCAGAGCACCCCTGTTTCACAGGTAACAGTCTGTCTTCAGAACACCCCCATTGTTTCCACTTTTGGATTAGCCCAACCACTGGAGAAGAGAGACAGATTGAAGTAGGCTAGTTTGCTGTGTTTATTTAATTGTGAGCGTTTTTTCTGCTCTTGATCTGGCTTGTTTAATAAATATTCCTTTTTATTAAAGTGGACGTGCCTTTTGTGTTTAAGAGTAAAAGCTTTAAAGGATTAGTTCACTTTCAAATAGGGATGCACCGAATCCAGATTTTTGGGGTTCAGCCGAATACCGAATCCACTGGATAAGATTAGGCCGAATCCGAAACCGAATACCGAATCCTACTCCCATCCACAGTCCATTATCACAGTAAACACATTAATGAAGTTAACAACGTCCACAGCAGTGTAGGGATGCTATTGACCATTAACTGTTTTGGTCAAGTTTACTAAAGGAAACATTGTCGTTTATGTTCTTCTCGCCGCTATTTCATGATGGTTTATAGAAAAATTACCCCGAGTCGTCCTCTGTCGTTTCAAAGAACAACCCAACGGAGAGCGCAGGAGGCGCGCGCTAGGGTTGAGCCGACATCAAGATGGAGCGCCACCATCGTGATGCCACGCCCCCGTTGCGAGTCTGTTGTGTGCGACACACACTAATCCTCTTCTATAGTAACAGTTAAACTAAAAACTTTGGACCCTGGGTGAAAAATTAAAAATTAAATTGAGAATGTAACTAATGCATATATGCTATTTTAAATACTGTAGTCTATGCCAGATATATAGCCTACATTTTGAAATAATTTGAGGCTGAAACATCCATAAGCATGCGTGTTTATTTTAGCACTTCCGTCAGTGAAACAACACAGCCTATAAAACAAAAAACGATTTTCAGTAAATAATGGTAACCTCAAGAATATATGAAAATTAAATATTTGTTAGAAAAATATTATATTCATACTATTTCCCCACAAAGATGCGTCATATACCGCTCTGCGCTTTGAGAGGAATGGGACACTGAATAGACACCTTCTTGAATATCTTCATCTTCATATGTTCTACTGATGTTGCAAAGCAACACTTGTTGTAAAAGGTCTGAAGAGCGGATTTTATTTTCCACAGGGTCAAGACATTTAGGCTATGTTTGATTATTCACTGCCAGAGAAAACGAAACTAAAATCACCGGCGTGTGTGAAATGCGCTTTTCAAATAAACCAAACTTGACGCGCCTTACCAAGTTTAATAACAAGAACAAACTGTGTTAAATAAAATTTGAAGTAAAAGGGTATTCGTCTCACAGTGTTTTTTATACTTTCCCGAAGTAAAGGATGTGAATAGTTATAATAGACTTAATTATAAGCAAACGAAAGGAAGAAACGTTTATAATCCCCTGCGAACATGGCGACGTGAGTGAAGATTTGGGAAAAGAAACGAGATGTCCATGTCCATTGGGATAAAATGGACTAGGCCTATTGTTCAAATTCACGGAAAATCGAGTGACCATATCCAGATCACAAAACAGAATGAAAAAGTGCTATCTGACCATTATTTCCTTTCTAGGCTAAACAAAGCTTTGTGCTTCACTCCTGTGGTAATATTCACGTGAAACAGCATTCACATACAAAACACTGGCTTAGTAAAATAACAAAGTTATTTTTTTTAAAAGTAGAAAATTCAATTCAATTCAATTCAAATTTATTTGTATAGCGCTTTTCACAATACACATTGTTTCAAAGCAGCTTTACAGAAAGTGCATTTCATAAATGTACATTGAAAAATGTTAGAAAGAGAATGTTAAAGAAAAGTGTTAGAATAAGTTAAGTGTTACTGTGCAGGTGGCCTATCGTGGCCTTCGTCTCCAGGTGGCCTAACGTAACCTTCGTATCCAGGTGGCCTTTGTCTCCAGGTGGCCTATCGTGGCCTTCATCTCCAGGTGGCCTAACGTAACCTTCGTATCCAGGTGGCCTTTGTCTCCAAGTGGCCTAACGTGGCCTTCGTATCCAGGTGGCCTTCGTCTCCAGGTGGCCTAACGTGGCCTTCGTATCCAGGTGGCCTTCGTCTCCAGGTGGCCTAACGTGGCCTTCGTCTCCAGGTGGCCTAACGTGGCCTTCGTCTCCAGGTGGCCTAACATGGCCTTCATCTCCAGGTGGCCTAACGTGGCCTTCGTCTCCAGGTGATCTAACATGGCCTTCGTCTCCAAGTGGCCTAACATGGCCTTGGTCTCCAGGTGGCCTAACATGGCCTTCGTATCCAGGTGGCCTTCGTCTCCAGGTGGCCTAACATGGCCTTCGTCTCCAGGTGGCCTAACATGGCCTTCATCTCCAGGTGGCCTAACGTGGCCTTCGTCTCCAGGTGATCTAACATGGCCTTCGTCTCCAAGTGGCCTATTATGGCCTTGGTCTCCAGGTGGCCTAACGTGGCCTTCGTCTCCAGGTGGCCTAACATGGCCTTCGTCTCCAGGTGGCCTAACATGGCCTTCGTCTCCAGGTGGCCTAACATGGCCTTCGTCTTCAGGTGACCTAACGTGGCCTTCGTCTCTAGATGGCCTAACATGGCCTTCGTCTCCAGGTGGCCTAACGTGGCCTTCGTCTTCAGGTGGCCTTAAGTGAACTTCATCTCCAGGTGGCCTAACATGGCCTTCGTCTCCAGGTGGCCTAACATGGCCTTGGTCTCCAGGTGGCCTAACGTGGCCTTCGTCTCCAGGTGGCCTAACGTGGCCTTCGTCTCCAGGTGGCCTATCGTGGCCTTCGTCTCCAGGTGGCCTAACATGGCCTTCGTCTCCAGGTGGCCTAACATGGCCTTCGTCTTCAGGTGACCTAACGTGGCCTTCGTCACTAGGTGGCCTAACGTGGCCTTCGTCTCCAGGTGGCCTAACGTGGCCTTCGTTTCCAGGTGGCCTAACGTGGCCTTCGTCTTCAGGTGGCCTTAAGTGGCCTTCATCTCCAGGTGGCCTAACGTGGCCTTCGTCTCCAGGTGGCCTAACGTGGCCTTCGTCTCCAGGTGGCCTAACATGGCCTTCATCTCCAGGTGGCCTAACATGGCCTTTGTCTCCAGGTGGCCTAATGTGGCCTTCGTCTCCAGGTGGCCTAACATGGCCTTTGTCTCCAGGTAGCCAAACGTAGCCTTCGTCTCCAGGTGGCCTAACGTGGCCTTTGTCTCCAGGTGGCCTGACGTGGCCTTTGTCTCCAGGTGGCCTAACGTGGCCTTCGTCTCCAGGTGGCCTAACGTGGCCTTTGTCTCCAGGTGGCCTATCGTTGCCTTCGTATCCAGGTGGCCTATCGTGGCCTTCGTATCCAGGTTGCCTATCGTGGCCTTCGTCTCCAGGTGACCTAACGTGGCCTTCGTATCCAGGTTGCCTATCGTTGCCTTCGTATCCAGGTGGCCTATCGTGGCCTTTGTATCCAGGTGGCCTAACATGGCCTTCATCTCCAGGTGGCCTAACATGGCCTTCGTCTCCAGGTGGCCTAACATGGCCTTCGTCTCCAGGTGGCCTATCGTGGCCTTCATCTCCAGGTGGCCTAACGTGGCCTTTGTCTCCAGGTGCCTAACGTGGCCTTCGTCTCCAGATGGCCTAACGTGGCCTTCGTCTCCAAGTGGCCTAACGTGGCCTTCGTCTCCAGGTGGCCTAACG